>RJWH01003637.1:0-141870 GCA_004363575.1 Solenodon paradoxus
GCTAGACCCAGAGCCCAGCCCTGGCACAGGCCAACGTCTGGGGACGTGAAGACTCTGCAGTGAGGGGAGGAGAGAATCAAACAAGGGCCAACTCCACACTTCTGCTTGACAAATGTCATCGCTCTGTAACAGAAAGAACTGGAGAGACATGGATGCCTAAAGTCATCACCGTAAAAGCAGATGCAGACTGTCGCCGTGTAGGCCTAAGTGTGTAAATCCAGAACAGAGGGAAGCTAGAGCACTCGCATCTCCACCCTGTGTTTACAAAAGGCCCACGTCATTTACAAAGGATTTCTGAACACAAATGTAGGACTTTTCATATATCCACAATGTTTATCATCAAAGTCAACGTGGGGATTAAGTCATGAGTGAGGCCCACACAACCTACGATCGTCACGGCTGGTGGCTCTCAGCCCACCGCCCCAACAACCCAGCACGGAGAGACGAAACGATGACTCAAGGCACATGGCTAGAAGAGGACGGGCGAGGGTAGAGCCCTGGCGTCTGCCGCACCGCTGAATTCTGGCAGTGTGTTTACGAGTTGGGTGAATCATGCTGCTGAAAAGGAAGGCCAGCACCACTCCTCTAGCTACATAGAACACAACTGGTTAAATTCATCCTCATTGAAATGCAATACAATTTATATAATTAATACCATTGGCCACATTAGCAGAACTCATACTCATCTCTTAATTCAATTGTCAGCAGAAATGAATTGTGTATGCCATTTTTATTAAAATCCAGTGACTGTTTTATCTCAATGCTTAAAAACAGTGGCAAGATTAACTGGGAGAAAAATCAACTGTGTAGACTTGGATTAGGGAATAAAGTAAAATAGTAGGATAAAACTGCTTTCAAAAGGCTCTGGAAGCCTTCAATTATTTACACATCTGGTCTCTGCGTGTAAATCCGGGCTAATGAGATTCAACTGCTGTGTATAAATCTGAAACCGGACAAGCCGATTGTCTAAAGGAAATAGCAGCTGGGCGCTTGTGTTAATAATTCTTCAAAACTAAGATCACGACTCAGGAAGAGTGACATCATCTTGCTTTCTGTCACTGACAGCAGTGGGCGTTGAGGGAAATGGCTCCATTTGGTCAACTACAAACTCTGAGACAAGTTGCAAGGGATTCAAAGAATCCACAGATCAGCATCGCTGCTCTTCTAAGGAAACCAACAACAATTTACGTGGTTTCTCTGTCCCACAGGAACCCTTCACAGCAGAGCCCGAGCCCCGTGCCGGGCCAGGTCGCCTGTGTGACGAGGGCACAGGGAGGTGGTACTGGGGACTGAGCCGATCATGGCACTGCCCCGTCAGATCTTCACAGAGGCATGTGCACAGCAGTGTGTGACACCGTGGGTACCGCCAATTGGCATTTTAAAGGAACGGTCCCATTTAAGACCCATCACGACACCTCTGTGCGTAGCCACCCTTTCACACAGCCACGAGCAGGACTTCGGGAGGTCAAGGAAGGGGAGCTACATTGGCCCGAAGAAGGTGGGCTTCTTGAAAGGCAACGCCGGAGTCCAGTCTCCAAGCACGCACGACAGTTCTGTCAGACGGTGCAGGAGGTGGAGAGAGACAGAGGGCATGGCAGGACGACGCAGACACAAGTGAGCGTGGAGTGTCTGGGCGTGCTCGGCTCCCAGGAGTCCGGAAAGGACAAGGCATTTCCACTGTCACGGGAGTGGGGACAACTAGCGGCATGCAGCTGCCTGGGGCCGGGGACGCCAAACTCTGCAATACCCCGGCCAGCACCACACCATCCACGGTGCCAACAGCGCCCACCGGGCATGAGAGCACTAGGGTGGCCAGGCGGGGGAGGAGAGGCTGCAGGGTAAACTGAGGCCAGGTTATAAAGACCAGGCAAGCTACCCTAAGGTGGAGGGTTTCATTTGTCCAGCAACAAGCAGCCACCAGGTGGGGACTGTCAGGGGAGACAGGCCCTTTGGAACGGCCACTCAAGTGAGGCACATGGACTGCAGGCAGTTTCTAGAAATGAGGGGATCAGGAGACCTCTGAGACGGCTGGGCAGGAGCAGGGAATGGGACGACAAGGTGGGGCCCCTGCCGGAGCGCCTCACCCACACCTGCTACCGAATGCAGAGCCGGGACACTGCTGTCCGGGGCCGGGTGTGGACATGCAGCCTGAAGTCAGTCCCGGATGACGTGTGTTTGTGAATAAACTTGATTTAGACAACCTCAGAACAAGGGCAGGCAGCACGTAAGTTAACTGCCGCTTACTCACCGGCTTTTCTGGAAGCTGGACAGTTTCATCCTGCCTCAAAAAGGCAGCTGCCACCTCTTCCTACCAGACATTCATTTCATATACATTCAAGGCATTTTAAAAGATTCAGTGAAACTCCTCTGGAGTGGGACTGACTGTCCCCAGCATGGATACGCATACGTAAATGTCAGTCTGCCACGGCTCACCTCGTTGGGGCGGGTGGAGTGTGCGTCCCGACTGGTGGGGGCAGCTGCAGAAGAGACGCGTTCAGAGAAAGGAGGGAACTGAATGCTGCTTCAGGGCCTCGCGAGAGGCGGGAGAATCTGACGACTTGTGGCCGTGTCCGCGTTTGGGGCTGGGGAGAGTGAGGCTCCGAACAGACCTCTATCACACCCTCTGATCTGGTGGAGTCAGAAAAAACAGCAAGGTTGGAGCTGGAGCAGGCGGAACGTCAAGGCCACCAGACCCAGGGCGCCTGGCAAAGGCCTCTGTGTGAAGACACTGGGACAGTGTGTCTGTGACTGTTCACCCGCCAAAACGAGACAGATGCAGTTATTCTGTGAGAGAGCAAAGCTGTATAAGCATTGAGTGGAACTACAAACTTGCTTACGTAGCTGCCTGAAGCAGTGCTGTGTACGAACCAATAAACAAGTGGAGGCCAGGATGGTCAGGGCCTTGAGTCCAAGAGAAGAGAGACTGTTGGTCCCCTGACCCCAGCTTTCCTACCTTCTTATACTCTCTCGAGTTTCTCCATCTCCTGCAGCGCCTTCCCTCACTGTCCCTGCTCCCAGGATCGAGCTCCCGGACAGATGTGCTTGCAGAAATCTCAGGAAACTCAGCTACCGCACACATGGCGAGCTCACACCCGGGTGGACATGCTCACTGTCAGCGCCGCGCCAGACTAGAAGCCAAAGAAAGCAAGGAAGCAACAGATACCTATAAATGGCATTTCTTTAACAAACAAAAGGCGCCCCTGGCAGCTTAGAAGGTAAGTCTGTGCTTGGGGCGCGGTCCACAGGCAGAGCCCGAAGGACCGGGTTCGTGGGCCAGGACCGGGGACACCCAGAATGAAAGAAATAAACGAATGCTTCTCATCCCCTCGCTGCCTCCTGCCTGCCTGCCTGCCTTCCTCTAAAAAAGAAAGCAAGCGGATAAACTACTCCTTGAAATTAGTTCTCAGGAAACACACAACCGACTTTTATCAGAAAATAAACCCATGTAACTCTAATGCTTTGCTTCATGCCTTAGCTGTCAGAAAAGTGAAACGCTGACTTAGCCCCATTTCTTTTAAAGCTGGTGTGTCCGCTTCCTTCCCATGGTCGTTATCTTTGAGGGCAGTAACTCCAGCGCTGTGCCTGAACCTAGAAGCCACCGAAACGAAGCGCACGTGTTGAAACAGATGGAGCATAAAGCCTGAGTCGGAGGACAAGCAGCACCCGCAGGCAGGCAGGCAGGAGCCTAAAGCGGAAGAACGGGGTGCCCTGCAGCCCGGACAGCCCTGTGCTCACCCCCGCCCCACAGAGAGCCAGGGAGCCCATCCACACAACAGGCCTGCAGTTCAGAGACCTCCTGCCACCTCTCCTCCACCTCCGGGGCTTCGCACACAGGGTTAACAGCCCAAAATCGCTGCAATAGCTAGTTTCAGGAGAGTAGAAGGAACAAGGATAGAGAACAGAGACCTGAGGGTTTTAATAGGACCCGTTGCCACAGAGACCTGAAAATCACTTGCCTTCAAGAGAATAAACCCCAGCACGGGGGTGGCTGCAGATTTAGAAAGAAGTATGTCCCCTAGGTGTCCAAGAAACCTCAGAATCATCAAACGCGTCCAGAAAAATCTCTGGGACCACACCCCCCACCCCTTTGGTCCCAGAATCGCTCCCCATCCTTGGTCTGCACGGGGCTGAGTTGAAGGCCGGCTCAGGGAGGCTGGCGCCTCACAGGCGAGGTCGCCGGGGGAGGGCAGGGCAGACGCCGCCGCGCAGCTGGAAGGAAGGAAACAGCTGGGGAGCCGACTGTTTGTGGGACAGGACGAAGCGCGAGTCTGGAGTCGACACACAGGTCCGTGTCACTGAGAGCAGGTCAGCTTTGCGGCCCTGAGCCCCTCGGGGTCACTGTTATCACCTGGAAACGCAGATGGGCACGAGCCCGGGGGTCCTGGGCGGGGCTGAGAGGCCCCACGCCGAGCGCCCCGCGGAGACAGGGGGCACTGAACAAGGACAGCCCCCAGAGCAGAGACGGGGCTGCTCACGTCAGGCGGGGTGGACCAGGGAACCCTGTATTTGCCACGATGGGTTTTCATGCACGAAGCGTCATCACACGACAGCAGAAATCCAGTCTTTAAACACCCAGCCCACGTGACAACTGGGACTCCAGCAGAGCGTCAACAACCCTTCCAGACGCTACAGTCGAGACGTGGTTTGTTGCCCCTTTCCCTGGAGGCATAACGCACGACACACTGCTGCCACGTCCCCGAAGGCCAGGCCTGCATTATCTGCAGTCCAGTCTCAACTCGTCTCCGCTGATGGCTCCTCGGTATTAAATCTTTCTGGTGCACCCAGGTGGAGTGTGGGTAGGGCCACTGACAGCGGTCAAGCGCATCCCGGGCCAGGAGGGAGCAACCAAGATGAGCAACTAACTAAATTTAAAAATGCTTGTTCCTCCTGTTCTGCTGCTCGCCTACGTGCCTTCATTCCCGCCTGCATCTTTATTAAAATTGTTTTTCCTAATTTCCTCCTACATATATACATGAACACGAATGTTTATTTTTCACCACCTAACTACTGAGAACCTGCTATGTGTCAGGCACTGAGCTTGGGACACATCAATGAACTGAACAGACACAATCTCGTCCCAGTGGAGCTCAGTCCTTCTGGGGCAGCAGACGAGGGCAAGCGGCACTTGAGGGAGTGAGACGCGCTATTCACGAAGGCACTCGGGGCAATAAGGACTGGTGGCAGGTACTGTCCCTGCTGGTGGGGTAGGTGTCACTGAGAAGGCAGAGGGAAGAACCCTGCAGGGATGAGGAGAGAGGCCGGGGTGTGTGAGGACAGAGGCCTGACGGCAGGAGTGGGCCAGCAAGAGGCGAGGGCCGGGTGCGGCCGGGGCAGACAGCCAGTAAGAGGACTTGCGCTTTCACTGGAAGGAACTGGGAGCCACTGCAGGTTCTAAGCTGAGACACACCAACATGGTGTCTCTGGAGAAGCCTCTGGCCCTGTGCTGAGGAGATGAGGAGCAGGAGGTCAGAGGCAGGCTGACCAGGAGGGAGGAGATGGCGGCTCGGGCAGGATGGTGACAATGGAGGGGTGAGGACAACGGTCAGGTTAACTCACTACCTGAACTGAACAATTTCAGGCTCGCGGACAAGTTGCAACGACAGTCCAGAGGATTCCAGAACCCGCCGATGCACCGCTTGCACCGGTGTGCTCAGCCCTGCCCTCCCCTCAGTCGCTCTGACGCACTCAACCGCCTGCCATCACGCTTCCACCCAACTTCAACGGCGACCGGAGTTTTCCAGTCCAGTCTCCGTTACTTCTCCTTCCAAGCCAGAGCGACTGCTGTGTGTGTGCTCTGGTGCCCCCGTTTCTTTTTCACTGACGATCAGCCTGCATGACTCGTGGAGCAGCAGCTTCGAGGGGCTGTGATCCATTTTACATACATGTTTTGGGGCTCCGCGGCTCCGGGATTGCGGGCGGGAGCCCCTGCCCACTGGCTGGCTGTGCCCCTGGAGCACAGGGCACGCTCCTGGTTCACGTGGTACGCCCTCCGTCCCACTCTAGAGCCGGTCGCTGCTCCTGGGAGAGACGGGAGATTCAGGAATGACGGTGTGGACAAGAGATGCGCTCACGGCTCCGGACTCTCGGTGCCGTCACCTTCTCCGCAGCAAGGACATCTGCGGGAGCGCGTGTGAACGCACGCACCTCCAACTCCCGCTTCCTGCGCCCGCCCGCGAGCTGGTTCATACGGACACGCCCGGTTCCAGGCCAATGTCAAAGGTTATTCTAGAACTCTCCATTTTGTGGATGCCCCTTTGCCAGGCTCCCATTATCCTCTATTTCCCTCCTTGTTTGCTCAGCCCTCCACTCCACACGGAGCATTTTCAGAACTGCTAACCTCCATCCCGTGGAAAACGGGCCAACCAACCAGAGTTTAATATTAGCACCCAGTTCTGACGGTCCTGAGCCGAAGGATGTAGTCAAAATGCTGTGTTCAAAGGTTACCAGGGTGAGTGAGCTCTTCTCGGTCCAAAGTGTGGTTACATTATTCACATGACATACACTTAGCTTTGTTTGTAGCTGAATTCTTTAAAACGATGAACTATTCTCATTGATGATGTTTATTTTTTCAGCATGTGAAACATCACCATGCTTCTAAAGCCACACTAAACAAGAGACCTGCTGGCAGACAAGTCTCAGACCCAACTCCCACCTACCCCGCTCGAACCCATCTGTTTCAGGTTTGTCTTCCCTGTGTTTCCCTGCAAAGGAGCAGATGTGGGTATTTCATATTCCATCCTTTCTTACAAAAGAGGATCCGTATTAAGACTACTCTTGCATGTTGCTTTTTCTATCCTAGCAATCACGTCACATGAGTCACAGAGGTCTTTCTCATTCTTTTTAAGGATAAAAGAAATGGGGTGACTGGATCACCAGGCATTCAAAATTCAATCACTCTCCTCTGCACACAAGATTATTTGGAGTATTTTGCAATTACAAACATGTGGCAATGGATGATCTTGTGCTTATGAGTTTTCATATTGTTGGAGGCGTGTCTACAGGGTAAATTCCTAGAAGCAGTACTTCTGGGTCAAAAGGTGAACATATATAGTTTATTAGACATTGGCTCAGTCCCCCCAAAATGACTGTACCAACCTGCATTCCCACTAGCGACTCAAGATAGGGCCTGTTTCCTTGGAGGCCCATCAACAGAATGTGTTGTTGCACTTCTTACATTTTCGCCTATCTGGTAGGTAAGAAATGGTACCTTAGCACAGTTTTAATTTGCATTTCCCTAATTATGTGGAAGGCTGAACATCTTTTCATATGTTGCAGCACCATTTTTATCCTTTTTTTTTTTGAAGGGGTAAATTGTCTATTTTTTCTCCTCATTTTCCATTCCCTTTTTAAGACTTGAAAAATGATCTTGTGGCTATCAGCCGGCATCTGTGACACGTTAGATATACCTCCTCCCAGCGTGCTGCTTGTCTTCAAGTGTTCGCAGCATTTTTTGTCCCTCTAAACTTTATTTTCTTCTTGTGACTAAGGCTTTATTGACTTGAGATGCTGCCTCTACCATAGTCTGCATCTTCATATGCATTTGAGTCTTTTTCACCTTTTTATTCCTCTAGCTTGTTGCCTACCCACAGGCCACCTCGTTGTAGCACAGCAGTGTCAGTGTGCTGCATGCCAGATGGGGCACGTTCTCCTGGGATTTTTCTTTTTGATGTTTTCCTATCCTTTCTTGCATGTTTCTTTCCCATATGAACTATAAAATCAACTTTTAAAAATCTTTAGAGTCTATCAAACTCGTCCACACTGACTGACATGACTGCTAGATGTGGTCTCCACTTGGATACACCGTGCGTCATAATTCGATGCTTCTTTCTGTTTTCTCTTGCATCCACTCATTTACGTTCTGATCAACTGGACGCTGGAAGGCTTCTTCTATTCTGTGTCCACGCCTGCTGCTGGAGTTGCAGTGTGATGCTCTGAGACGCCCATGTTCTGACCGAAGACGCAGCATGTCGCAGGCCCATTTTTAATGGTGTATTGCATACACTGAAATCAAGGGACACATTCTATTTTCCTCTTTATCTAGCTTTTCTCCCACTTTTTAAAATATCTCACTTCTGTCCTTGCACCTATGATTTTTCACCCTCACCACCATCTTTGTATCTTTGTTTTAGTCCTGGATCAATCGCACACATTACACGCGCCCATCAGCCCTGAGACTGCTCTCTCGTTCACCTCTGGTTGGATGAAACCCATGCTCTGGGAGATTCTTCAGGATGGGCAAAGGGCTACAGAATTCCTGTGTTTAAAAACGGGTTTCTTCCGGACTTGACACTTGAAAAAACATACACATATAAACACACACGCACTGATATGTATATGTATTACTGATGTCTACTTTCTTTGAAATTGCTGCTCCATCACTGTGTAGCTTTATATATTGCTGTCAAGATGTTTAATGACAAGTCTTTTACCTTGTAAGTCATGTTGCCTTTTTTCTTAGAAGCTTTGAGAATGTTTTTCTGTCTCCCTGAGGTCTGAGAGTGTTACCAGAATATATCTTAGAATTGATCGCTGCTGATCAATTTCCCCAGTTACCCAGTCAGTTCTTTCAATATGTAGATTCAGATCTTCTTTAATTTGTAGAAGTTTTTATATTCGTTGTGTTCCATTAGTTTCCTTTTCTTCCTCATGGACTCTAGTTACATACATGCTGCTGCTTCTTTGCCTGGGTTTCTCTCCAACACTTTCTCTGGCCCTTTCTACCTCTTCATCTTATTTCTGCCCCTTGGTTGTTTCCCAGCCTTAACTCAATGCCCTTGATTCAATGTCTTTCGAATCTGTTTTTGCTTGAGCTTCATGAAATTTAGTCTTAATGTGTGAGTTGACTTTATCATTTTCTGCCATTTTCCCTGATATAATAAAGCCTTTTTCTTCCTTTCTGTTCTTTGCTTGTTTCTGATTTAAGGATTCAAAGATTTTTCCCATTTCTCCAAATACTTGAGAACATTATTTGGAGTGCTATGTGAAGTAGCTGTCTTCTGCTTTCTGGTGTTTGTATTCTTTAGGGAAACAAAGCATCAAGTTTAATCCTTCAGCAAAATGCTGAAGGAAGCGTAGAGCAAGCACTCATGGTCTCATTAGCTAGATTCTATACTTGACATTTGTTCTGCCTGCCCTGTCACAGGTATGCTCAGTCACCTACCCAACGACACACCCTATTTCTTTGACAGATTTGAATGCTGAAGATATTAGTATACTAAGCAAGATTACCATGAAGCAGAATTTAACATTTCTTTGAAAGACTGAGGTCAATCTGCCTACGATGAAATGCACACATTTTAGTGTAATGTGCTCTGAATTCTAATAAATGCGTACAGTCCTACAAGCCACATCGCTGTCAAACTATAGGACAGTCCAGCACAAGATGTCCCCGATTCCTCCCCGTCAGCGCCTGCCCTGTACTCCTCCCAGGGCAGCCAGTGTTCTTATTTTCATTCGCATCGTTTTCGTCTGTTCTAGAACTTTATATAATGGAGCGAAACAGTATGTAGCTTTTCCCCAAGCAAAGGTTAACAGTGAGAGTCTAAGTGATAATTCACCAGGATGGGTTTTTGTTTTTTGCTTTTCACTGACACATTACTTGGAGTGTGGGTATTCTTAGTTTCCTATCTGAGTTTGAGGTATGGCTTTATTTGCTCTTGTTTTTCTGTGTTCTTTGGAAGATATGAGGAAAGACGAATTTAGACAGCCAGTCGTCACACATGTGATGGTAGATATTTTTCAACACATGGGCAGGTGGTTAGTAAGTACCCACTTTTGAAAAAAATGATGAAGATTTTGCCACACCTGCTTTACCTATCCCGCCGTTTTATTGCTGGAGTATTTGAAAGCAAATCACAGGCATTGTGTCATCTCAGCTCTACATGCTTCAACGTCACCTCTGAAAAAGCAAACATTTGTCTCATGACCATGATGGCATTATGACCTAACACTACCAGCAGTCTCTTGGTGGCATCTGAAATGTAGACCGCATTCGAAGTCGCTGGATCATTTTCAAATGTTCTTTTATAGTTGGCTCGCTCCAGTCAGGATGCAAACAAGCCCCACCCCTCACGCACTGACTTGCACGACTTCATCCTCCCCATCGTGAACTTTGCTGAAGACTGGGTTGTCCATGGGACGTCCCTCGTGTCATCGTCTTTTACACATGGACGCTTTTTTTTAAACCTCAAAGTATTAAATTTCTAATAAACTTTCAGTCATTTCACTGCTGTTGTATCAAGCATTTCTGGAAGTTTTTTATATAATTTAGTTTGATTACTCTTTTTTAAAAGAAAGGTGCAGGCAGGAATGAGGGCGAGCAGGCAGGCCGGCAGGAAGAGAGGAGGAAGAAGGACTTTATTTATTTTATTCAGCTCATCTTGGTTGTTTTCCTGTCCTGGGAGAGAAACCTTGGGACCTGGGGAGGGATGTGGGCTACGCCCAGTGTTATTCCACCAGGGGGCACCGTTTGGAATAGTCTTAATAGTTGAGTTTGCTTCTTCTTAAAGCAGCAGTTCTCAGCATGGGCTCTCAGGACCTCTAAGCACTCCCGAAAATAATTAAACACCCCAAGGAATGTCTGTATCTGTGGGATATCGGTATCAATATTTGCTGTCTTGAAATAAAACAGAAATGTTCAAAACACTAGAACACAAAGTCAACAGATGTCCGCGTGACGCCGCCATCTCTCGTCATGCAGCCCGTGAGCCTGTGAGTGAGTGAGTGATGGGTGAAAAGGAAAGCGACTTCTCAGGATTGTTATAAAAATAGTTTTGGGGACCCCTGAATGGGTCTCTGTGACCCCTTGTTGTGGGACCACAACTTGAGAACCTTGCTGCCTTCAACGACCTGATATTTGGAAACAAATGTCTTTTGAAATCAGGTTCCATTTTTATGAGTCAAAGAGGAAAGAGAACTATGGAGACTGATTTTGCTCAGAAAATGGCATTTTTACCAAAAAATCACTGAACAAAGAATTCCAATATAATTCCATGCTGAGACAAAAATGTTAGCTAAGCGTGGAGAGTCCCACAGTGACCGCTACAGCAACACAGAATTTCAGCACTAGGTGGGCCTCGGAAATTCCTGCAGGACGGCTAAAGCACTAAGTCTGTATGTCTGGGAGAAACCCTTTCTTCTAATCACACTTGCAGGCGGGGCACAAATTAGTGCAACCATTTAGGAAACGTTTTGGCCTTCCCATGGGGAGTCCAGCATTTGCAAGTCCGACAGCAGGGTTTTTCTACCTGGGCACTTATTTCTGGGCTGGATAATTCTTTGATGGAGGGGAATCCTGATCACTGCAGGTTACTGTTCAGTAGAATCCCTGGTCTCCACACACTAGATGCCAGTAGTATTCCTTTTCCCAACTTGTCACAATTAAAAATGTGTCTCAACATGGCCAAATGGCCCTGGAAAGAACAAAAAAGAAAGGAAAAAAAGAAAACCTGCCCTTGGTGGAGAAGCATTGCCCTTACTTAGCATCACACTCCCAGGAATAGCTCCAAGAAAAACTTTGGCCTGTGGGTTCCAAGGAACACAGACGAGAGAGCTCAGAACAAATTGTTCGTAATACAAAAAGTAAATCAAATGACCACTGGAAGAAAACTGGATAACTAAATTAGGATAAGTTCATATAGTGGAATATTTCATATCAGCAAAATGAATAAGCGACAATTTGAATTCAGTTAAATTCAGTTAAAACAAAGTTGAATGACAAAATTAGCTCCCTGAAGATAACATACCTTTTAAAAATAACTATGTTAAACAGGCAAAATTAAAGAATATATTATGATTTAGGAGTACATTTAGGCTAGCGAAACTCCTCCTCTGCAAAGGAAGAGTGAGCGGGAGGGCAGGGCACTCCCTGGGGGGCCGCGGAACCTCCCAGGTGAGCTCAGGTTGCAGGTGATGTTCTGGCTCTTGGCTGGAGGGTCGGTTTACAAATATTCACTACATTACTAGATGAATCACGATGAAGGGTCATGTCTGGATCAACGATGACACGATGTCACCAATCGAGGATTATGAGCAATTTAATTTTGCACACGCTCTTGAAGCTAAAATTAAACAAATAATACCCATAACCTTCCAGCCCCACTCAGAGCCTGTGGCCCAGAGCCTAGTCCCTGCCGGCTTCGCAGTCTCTCCTCCTTTCTTCCCTTGGCCCCGCCCTCCAGCCATCCTAGCCTCCTCGGTTTTATCTGAACACACCCACCTGAGTCTTTCGTACCTGTGCATACCTGTGCGGCCTCTGGACCCCACTCACCACCTGGCCTCTGCTCACAGAGGGCTTCCTCGAGCCCCCAGCCCCTGCCACTCACCAGCCCTGTCCTGCCTCCCTCCCCCTTAGCGAGCACCTGCTGTCATCAACTCTGAAATCAAGGGCTGGGCTCCTGTGCCCTTTCCATTCTACCATGGAGGCACTCCACGAGGCTGGGACTCTGGTCAACGCTGACCAGCACCCAGGACGGTGTCTTTCTCTCTGGGGCTTGGAGTATTGACTGAGTTCATCTCTGACGCTTTCGCACCGTAGCTGAAAAAGTGCCAGAGGTGGCTCTCGCCAAAGCGACCCACTGTCACCCCCACCGTACTCGTCATACTCCTGGGTTAGTTAACATCATGCTTCTCAAAGCAGCTCCACAGACCACCTGAGACTGGCCGGGGGTGGGCACCTGGAGTCCCTCCAGAGCTGCAGAATCAGAATTTCTGTGCCGCACAACCACAACCAGGAATCTGCATTTTACACAAACAACACAGGTAATTCTGCTAAGTCTGAAACCTCTTGAGCCCCATGGAGAAATCAAGGCCCAAAGGAGTTTAGCTGATTAACCGTCTTTCCTACCTCAGAGCAGCTGCGATAGGTTCAAGTGAGATGATGCGTCTATAAACAGTGTTAAAAAGATGTATTCAAAAGCAAGGCATGAATATGTTAAAGAGGTTAAAGTTAGTTTAAACGTACATTTAGATGGATAAATGAACATTATCTGCAGCAAATCATATAACATAAATCAAGATTAATTTATAGAAATTAGTATTATGGTTAAAGTTTCATTTTTTTCTTCTTTTCTTTTCTTTTCTTTTCATACCTCATAGATCAGTCAAAAAATGGTATTAATATTTTAAATGCCGAAAGAAGCCAGCTGCTTCTACTCTTCCAGTCTCTGACTCAGTTAAGCTCTTAACAATATTTTGACTTGGAAGAAAATTAATAATGGGATGTTAGGCGGTAGATTAACTGAAACTAAATATCAACAGAGCTCGATTTATTTTTGGGTGACTGAGCTCATCTCTTCAAGAAGGGAAGCAGGATCTATCCCATTACGGTTACAACTCACGCAGCACCCAGCGGCCGGGAACGGAGCGCGGGACGCATTTAACGCTGTGTAAGTGCTTGGCGCACAGGCCACAGCTGATCGCTGAGCTCACAAAGGCGCCAGAAGAAGTCACAGCAGGAGCTGCCCTGACAGCTTTGGCACCAAACTGACACCAGGCCTTCCCTGGGCCGCCCAGCCGAAGGGGACACTGGAAGAGTGAAAGAGAAAGGCGCTCCTGTGAGTCTCTCGTCCCAGACCCGTCTGCCCTGCCTTCCCTCCTCGCCCCCGGCCCCGTGGGCAAAGGGCACACCCGCCTGGCTGCCGGCCAGCAAGGAAAGCTGATGTAGACTCAGACGGGCCAGGTGGGCTGCCAGCACCTTGAAAGCGTCAGCTCTACAGCCGCCTGCCTCGCCTGTCCCCTCTCTGCTGCGACAGTCTGGGCTCCCAGCACCCTGCCGCTCCTTGGCAGCGACCACGTGGCGAAGGAGGAAACCGAAACGGGGTCCCCCAAACCTGCCTGCTGTTCATGGAATTCTCTGGAGGCCAATGACTTTATACTATTTTCCGACTCAAGTGACCACAATACCCCGAGCCGCTCTCTGCGCACACACCAAAAGCAGACGGGACCCACGACAACCGCCCCTCAGCGAACAAGCTGACGGCGGGGTTCAGGCCCTGCCCAGGTGAACGGCCGCCCCACAGCCAGGTGACTTGGAGAGGGCTGTCTGCTCCGCTGCCCCCGTCGCCCCTTCCTCCTCTGGTGGGTCTGCACAGGCTCCGAAGCTTGGGCTAAGGCTTAAAAATGTATCCCGGGGTGTGTTCAACAAAGCGCACGCCATCGCCCTTTAAAAAGCAAAGTCGGAAGCAACTCAAGCAGCCACTGACAGGGGCGAGAACGGAGTCTGTCACAGGAGGGACGATTATGTAACGATGAAGTCACTTGATCTTCCCAACACAACACACACAACATGCTACCATTTTAATAAGGTCCACATTTCAACAAAACGAAATGACACCACGTCAGGGCTACGTGTCCGGGGAGAAACGCATGTTAAAGGGGAGGAGGGGGCGATCAGGAGGCTGGTGTGTCGGGCAGAGCAGGGCTCGCAGAGAGGCGCACTCTGGAGATGGCTGCTGTGCGCACTGGTGGTGAGCACAGGGGTCGCATTCAGCTTTATCATCGGGATAAACACTACAGAGATGCCTTTGGACACACAAATGACATAACCAAAGTTGCTTGAAAATGACCAGTGCAGGGCCTGGGGTCCCCTCTCACGGTACACTGGGCGCTGGAACATGGGTGCAGAGTGAGCATGTGGCCCCGGCCCAGGAGAACCTGCTTCCCGAGGGGGCACATGAAACGGCGGGGCTGGCCACCTGGAGGGATGCAGGCAGGAAGAAAGAACGGAGCCAGCATGGGCCTGAGAGGGAATGCAGTGACAATGAACCCAAAAGGACCCTGGTCGGGTTGCTGACACCCCGGGCCGCCTGATTTTTCACTCTCCTGGTGGGTCAGCAGCGTCAGCTCTGTCTGTCAGCGTCTAGTATCACTAGAAAGCAAAGCAAAGACGCAAATCAGTCTTCCGTGCCTCTGTCAATCAGAATGCCCGCGCTCAAGGAGGCCTGGCGGACGGGGGACCATTTTACTAAAGCCTACAGGTTCAGGCTTTGGCCGAGAGGCAAGAGGCGACGACAGCGGAGGCCACTCGTGTGTCCTGCTTCAGCAGTCTGCTAACTGGCCTCTCTGTCCAGGCTCACCGGTCTTCCACAGCTTTCCAGAATGCACCACTGTCTGGACGAACACAATTCATCCCAGACTCCTCTCTGTGAAAAATGCTTTCAACTCCTGCCTCACCTCCTGCAGGGGAGCCGATGCTGCCAGCACAGGGCCCAATGCTCTCCACCAAAGTCACAGCGAGCAGAGCCAGAGGGGAGGTGGCAGCTACTGCTCCCACCCAAGTGACACCTCCCTTAATCTCAGAGAAGCTGGGTGTGGCTGCAGGGAATGACTAGCAGTTATAATCTAATAAAATACCCTTTTAAAAGCAGAAGCCAAATAAAGCGATTATGCGAGAAGTCTGACCACTCACTCACCTGGCAAGGTGGCTCTGAATCAAGTCACCCACTGCCATTCCTGCAGCTCCTCATGTCAACGCCTGTGCCGCCGAGAAACTAGTCGCTGGCTAGCGGCACAGGCCTGAATGGGCTGCTCGCGGGGTGAAAGTGCTTTCTGTGAAACAGGCTCCTTCCTGGCGGGAGTCCTTAAACGCCCTCATCAGTCTATTAAGACAGAAGCTCCAGAGAAAGCAAATGAGGCTGACAGGCCGCTGTGAATTCAAAGCCAGCTTTCTCAGGTGGAAGTAACTCTAGTATCTTAGGCCTGTTTACCTCTAATCCCATTCTCTCTGCTCATTCCCTTCAATGCCAAATTCCTCCCTTCATCATGAAATGGAAACTCGATGACCCAGAAATTATTTGAACAAACCTATTTCACTGAGGATGCTTTCATTTCTGTCTTCATTAACTCTTTGGTCCCTGTCAAGTAGGCCAAAAGCAGGATTTATGTCTTAGCTGCTGGACTGAGAGGATCTTAGAAAGCAGGCAGTTTATACCTTTAACTGAGGCAGAAAATACTGCTCGTTTTGTAGACAGATACAAATTGTTTTCTTCTCCTATTGAAAGAACATGGTATTATCTCATTCATTGTATTTTTTCACTGAAAGCTTTTAAAGAAAAGTAGCATGTTACCCAGATGAACAGTTTTTTTCTCCCAAATGAAATATCACACATCTAACAAGCCCACGTTTTTTCCTTTTTTAAGAGAAACACGCGCAGACGCACGCAAGCACGCATGCACACACTTGGGCGCAGTAACTCATCCTACTTGACTGGCTACAAAAGTAAACTTAGATGAAGGGGAGTCACAGGAGGCCCCGAGAAGAGCGGCAGCAAACTAGACTTAAAAAAGAGAGAGACAATACTCAGTCCTGAAGCGCCTCTCCTGGACCCTAACAGACCCCGCTGCTCTTATTCAGTGATTCCCACCTTCTGGAAGGTGTGGCCCCTCAGACCGGGTTGAGGAGAGTTACCGGGCTGCACTGTTCCCCAGAGCATCGGTGACTCTCTCCTTCCTAACTACTTACAACGTCACGCAAACGCAAACGCGCAGCAAAGGCCAACTCACTCAGGACGAACCCAGGTCGGAAGGCACAAAGCCAGAGGGCATCAGCGATAAGGCCTCGGACCACCCTCTGCAGACAGTGGCCCTCACAAAGGCTCTCCACAGAGCCTGGTTCTGTTCTGAGAGCAGGGGCCCCGGCCGATCCAAGGGGTCTCCGTCCGGGTCCGCGCAAACGTTCGTCACGTCGCCTGGAACTGGCTTGCAGGAGGAGCTCCTCCGGCTTCCTCTCCGGTTAATGCCGAGCAGGGCTCAGCAAGCTCATTCCAAAGCCACGTTTCTACATGCAGTTTTAACCTCCAGGAGGCCGGCGAAAAGACACAGGCTACTGCCACTGACTGGGGCTTCATTTCCATTCTCTGGGCTCTACAACTCAGAAGGAGAGACTTCATCCTGAGGCCAGTTTTCCTCCGCACGTCCCTACAAACAGGTCAGGAAGAACTTACCAGAAGCATTGCTGATGTCCCATTGGGTCTGGATAAGTGGATGGACATTTCAGGAAACATCCGGTCAATGCGACTGATGACGTCATCGACGTATCTAAGTGGGGACAGAACATGTGTGTGAATTGGAATCCGAGTCAAAGAAATACAGAATTCCCTTTTCAGTTAATTTTCTTTAATCAGCGCAATCCACTTTTAAGATGGTAACAAGGATTATAAAGCGTTTCACAGAGAAAGTTGCTCCTCAATCCTCCTCTGGCCTTTCTGGGCCTACCACTCTGATGGGTTTCGCGTGGCAGTGGGGATTCAGCACCATCGTGCTCTACCGCGAGGCCTGGCCTACTGACAGTCTTCTACAGAAGATCACGTGGCCTGTCCCCGTCCCCGTCCCCCGCGGGGCGCCTGCTCCGAAGGCGCCCCCTGTCCTCGGCCGGCACGGCCTCCTGCTCAGCTCCGGTCAACCTGCTGCCCCTGCTGGCTTCTCATGTCACTCGCCAGGACTAAACTCCTCCTGTTGCAAACCCTGACGCCATCCCTTCTTTCCTGGTTGGACTGTGACTGAAGTTACATCAGTCTTTTGCTGGAAGCAGTGCTCAGCGTTTATGCTCTGAAGTCTCCGCAAGTTTATAAACGCCGGGCACACAGTGGCTCCTGAGCACTGATTCACTTGCACAGCTTTCTGTTGCATCTTTCACTCACTTGACTCGTTTCCATGTACCTCTTACAGCTTCATCCCTGAACCCCCTCCCACACTCTGAGACGCAGCCCTACAGTCAGACACTTCAGACGATGTATCAGTCCCGCTTTCTCCTGGGGAGACCGTCTGAAAGAGGGTCCCCTGTCCTTCTGGCTCACATGGAACCTATACCCACCTCTGAAGCTTTAATGTCACTGATAAAGGCTCAGCCAGGTGAAGGGCTTACTTGGTGGCTGGCAGACAACAATGGTGAGTACTCATCGGCACGTCATGGGCCTGTTCTGCGAAACTGTCCTCTCTAGCGGGATGACTTGTATCTCCCCTGACCGTGGAGGTTTGGTGGGAAGACACCGCCCAGCACATAAACAGAGTGAGATCTAGTTCCCAGGTGAATAAAATCCCACCAGCATCTCTGCTCACCGTCCAACCACACTGAACACCCCGGCACAGGGCACAACCTGTGCGATGTGAAACTATCTACTAAGGATGTTGCAAGGGATTTCATCTGCACTGGGGATGACACGTTAAATTACATGTCCATTAGTCAGGGACACAGGAAAGCTATGTTCTCTTGAGTAAAGAGGGACATTAGTGTCCACTCAACAGGAAGACTTTTTAGCTCGAACACTGAGGCTCGTGAGAGACAGCTGACACCCACTGGTCAGGAACTGACTGAACTGCCAGGCTCTGCTTAGAGAATGCCCTCTTCTGTTTTACATGGCGGCTGAAGAATGAGGCGGCAACTGTGGCAGGGCCAGTGGTGAAAGTAGAAGATGGGGCAGAGATGCCGGGGAGATGGAGGTGGGCTGAGCACTTGCCTCTGGGAAGAGGCGGGCCGAGAGGTGACTGGTTCCTCCAGGGTGTGACCTTTTACAAACTCAGCGCCCAGCAGCTGTCTCCATCTCTAGAAAGGACCGGGAGGTGAGGCTATCGTGTTAAAAAATGAATCAGCTCACAACGAACGAGAGGTACTTCTCTAAGGTAAGGCCCCGTCTGTTGATTTTTAAAGCATGTCGAGAAAATCATCTTTCCTGGATGGTCAGAAACAGACTAAGAGACCATGAACCATCTCCCAGGGCTGCCTTCCAGGTTTCAGTTTTGCGACCTACAACCTGGGCTCCAAACTTAAACGCTACGAAAGAGGCGGGAAGAAAAAAGGGGCGCCCTGGTGCCTAGCGGTCTAGGACACCCTGGGAGCAGGCCCACAGACGCCCCAAGGTCCTGCGTTCAAGACCCCGGGCGGGGGGGCGGGGGTGATGGCAACAACCAATGTAAACAGCTAAATAAAAAGAAACTGCGTCAAAAAAAAGAAACAAAAGAAGAAGAAAGAAAATTAACTCATTTTCGTCACAGCCTGATGTTTCTTGCAATGGAAGACACATGGTAAACCTGATGCTAAAGTTTACGCCAGGTCTCTGGAAACATTTCTGTGTTAACATTTTTCTTTTTAAAAAAATCTATGTGTGTGGTCAATCCAGTTACTTCAGACTCAGCAGGAAGCAGAAATCTGCTGTCCTGTGTGAATGGAGGTCACTGCTAAGTATATGCTAATGGGGCGGGGGTGATGTCTTCAGAGCCCACCCTCAATCGACAGCCATCATAGCTCTGGACAGTGGATGCAAATGAATACGCTGAACTTCGGTACAAAGGGAAGGTCAGAATGTGCTCTCTCTTGTACCTTTCACCTTGAAGATTTCAAAAACACTTTCTGGAAAACGTGTCTCTAGGAAAATGGGGGAATGGGGAGGTTAAGTGAAGATGTCAGAAGCCAAGTTCAATGTGCAGATTTCTAGGATTCTGCACCAGTCACTGGACTTCCGTCATCTTTTAGTACAGACCGGAGCGCTAATGGGCAGAAGTGATCTGTCCCTTGCCATTTCTGGATCCCTTTATTTATGAGATCTTTGCCTTTGCCTTGTAGGAAAAGCATATGCTGTCCACACAGGAGAGAGGTCTGAGGTGGGATTTTCTCCTTTCCCCCACCGATCTCAGATAAAGCTCAGGAATGCAAAGATTTTATTAAGCGGAAAATGAATTTCAGGGAGACTGTTTTTCATTCACATGCCTAACTTAAAGGAGATGCAAATTTCCTTTCTACAGGTGACATTATGTATTTGCCAAAAAAAGAAAGAAAGTCAGCTGCATCTTTAACTGAGAAAAACAATGTCTGAATCCTAGAAGCAAAAATCAAAACATTTCATTTTCAAATAGACCCAACCTTCAAAACACAAATCCGCCTCGAGTGACTTGTGACTTGACAGATATAAGCAGAGCTTCGAATTCCAGATGGAGACAAGAGGACACTTTCTTTTTCATCTGGGGGGTGGGGCTGGAGAGGGAGGGGTCTGTGTGGGGGCCCCCCGCCGCAGGTAGCACTCATCCCGGCGCTGCCCACCCAGGGCTGGCACCCGTGGGGACCTGTCGCCTGCGTCCCACTTCGGGTGCGAGGCCAGAGCCAGGTAGGAACAGTACGCCCTCCTCCACCTCCACCATATGTTCCTCTGGCGCTGCGGCAGACCGAATTACTTTAATTTCTACCTTTGGAATACAGGCAAACAAGCAGTAACAGCAGCGTGACTAGTTTACACTTCGGCAGACGCGGCGCAGAAAGACATTAATTTAGTGCCAAATTGAGCAGTGAGTCACAATTTGCACATATCTGTCAACCTGTTAACAGGGTAATAACTTGGAAAGATCGCTGTTCCTATTTACATTACAGAGGCCTTTGGAAAATGGAGAGCTGCTTGCTTGTCTCCTTGAAGCGCCCACGTGCTGGCTTACTGGTCCAAGCACCCAGCTAGAAACAGACTCCTAGAAATCACAGGTTCGGATCAAGGTGTGAGATTCACAGCTTCAATATTTTCAGAAAATTAACTTTTAAGCAATTAGAGAATCCTGTCTCCTGGGCCTGCTCCCCAGGTCCAGTAAGAGTCTCACTGGTTTTCAAGACAGGCTCTCCGGCACAAGCCAACAGTCTTCCCAGGGTTTCCAAAGCTTCCCCAGAACCACACTTCGGTCTCAACGACTTCATCTCTGCTTCATCAAACAGTCGTGCGCCACTCAAAGCCCAGCACTACCTTCTGACGCCCGGTTAATCTTGCTCCCTGTGACTTTCGTCCAAGAGGCTCAGGCTGCTCCTTCAAATGCCCTTCGTCATAGCACTGGGGCGTCATAGCACTGGGGCACAGACCTCAGAGTCCCCCCTTCCAGGTCCCTCATCAGTCGAGGGACGCAACGGCGTGAGAGGTGCCTGCCTGGCTACCCTCGCAGCAGCTCACAGGCGGCACCCGGGCTGTGCTCTGGAAGCGCAGGCTGCTTCGAAACCACATTCCAGCACCCCGTCCTGTCAGCCCTCTTCAGTCCTGCGGGAGAACACAAGCGTTTCCTCCAAACCCACAGATTCCCTGTACGTGCAGAGGACTATAGGGTTTTCCGATTTCTTTTGTCAGTGTTGCAATATCTTTCGTTGGTCACAAGATCCCATTGAGAATGGACTGAAACACCGCCCGAACGCAGCTGCAGACGATGTTCTACAGTGCAGGGGCCCCGTGAAGCCCCGTCACGGCCCCCAAGTCCAGAATGAGTGCTCCAGACTTGATCTAGAAAGCAGGTACCCGGCTGTCTTCTCTGTTCCTTTCTAAATGAAAATGCTCATTTTAGTTTTCATTCAAGCACTTTTCAGTCCAACTATACAAAGTGACTAGTCCCCCTGATCATCTTGAAATCATGCTTCCTCAATGGCGTCCACTAGTTTTGGTGCGCTTATTTGCTTGCTGTAACTGTCTCTCTGTGTGAAGCTTTTCAACAAAGTGAAGGTCCTATGTTCATGACCTCTGAGGTCATCTGGGAGTGAGTGACCCTTTCTGCCTCTGAAGCAACGTCACCCATGCTCTCTAGGTGCTCTCTGCTGTTTAAAGGACAAGCTCTCTGAAGGTGCAGCTCCGTGGTGGAGTCAAGTCCTTAGGGCCACAGGGCCATCAGCACAGCTGCTCCCGCCCCAGCCTTGCCTGGCCTCCTCCTCCCACTTCCCAGCAGGTTGGCACCGGCGCACACATCTGCAGTCTCTGCCTGGAAGAGACTTCCGCCCACGCCCAGCTCGGCCCTGCTCAAGTCCTTGGGGGTGCAGTTTAAATGGCTCCAACTCAGGGACGCCTCCCTGTCACCCCCTCCAACAATTAGTTTGCCTCCCTCTACCTCCTAAGGCCCTTTTTAGTTCTTTCTTTGTGCGTCCTGTCCTGGCTTAATCAGGCAATTTCTGGAGCCATCATTTATTTAATATTTCTCTCCCCAACCAATGTCTATAGGATCACGTGACTGCCTTCCTCCATGCTGAATCCCAGGCCCTTGCCACGGGGTCTGGTGCCCGCTGGGCACTCCTGAAGTATTTGCTTAGAGCAGACAGGACTTTAGGAGTCAGCCAGGCAGATGCAAGGCGGGCAAGTCAGGAAGCAACTCAGATGAAGGTTCTCCTAGCAGACGAAGAGCCGAGGTGCTGGAGGGCTCATTACATGAGCCGGCAGAAGTCACGGACAATAGCACTCTGAAAGCTTCACAAACAAACCTCAAAGAAAGCAGCAGAGATTCTTCAAAGTCTTACAGCTTAATGTGCAGCTACAAAATCCCCGCATCTGTTTTAGTAGAAGCTCAATGCCTCTTAGAAGCAAGAGTCTTCTAAAGAAGTGCAGTGCATTATTGACATGCCAGTTTTTAAATGTGGCTTTTAATGAACTAATTAATTCTGCAAAAAAAATAAACCACCATTAGTACGAAGATGCGCGCTACGGAACTGGGAATACAATACCAAGATGATAGCAACACAGAACGTGGGAGACATTTCTAAAGATATCAGTTTTTCAAAACATTAATTTTCTATTCTACACATTAAAATATGCTGTAAACTATTTGCTATTAAAGTCTTAAAATAATTTGCTGGACAGATGGCTTAGTTCTCGGAAGTCTGACCCCTCCTCAAATGGAAAAAAATAAAAGCAAGCCCAAGAAAGCTGGACCCCAGCCAGTGATCCCGTGTTAGTGAGATGCTTGTGCTCAGGCCAGATTTAAATAGCATTTACCCCATACAGTGTGTATGTTCATTTTCTCCACCCAGAGAAAATCTGAAAGTCAGGAATGCATATATGAATACACCATCTTTCAGGGGCAAGGGGAGTACCCAGGAGATACCAAAAAGGGGATCATTTGTGCAGTCCGAAGATGAGCTCAGATAGTCCTCCACGCCTGTCGGGAATGAGGAGGCCGCGAGGGTGCCCGTGGGTGGAAACGGAGGGTCCGCTTCACTGCCTCACGAGAACGAGGTCGCCGGGAACCACTGCCTCACCCTCAGTGTGCGGAAGAAGGGAGGCTGGCTGCTCTGGTCAGTCTGGCTCCCTCCTTTCTCTTAGGTCAAACTCGAGACTTGAAAACGATCTGGATCGCGTTTGTGAAAGATGTCTGGCTATCCTTTCAAGGAACGAAGAGCTGTCGAAGCTGGACGTCCCGAAGCAAGGCTGAGCAGCTGCGTTCCTACACCACAGGCTCCCCACACTCCCCTCCCCACTCGCCGACCACCGACCTGCTATGCTAATCTCTTCCAACAGACACTCAGAAACTTCAAAATCTCCTTGTGCACACGTGACGCCTCAGCAGAGAGGGCAGCCAGGGTCTGGAGACCGGCCTCCTCTGAGTCGCCGGAGGCCAGGTTAGCAAGGAAGACGAGGGCGGCTTTCCCGTGCTGGCCTGCGAGCTGCATTCTGGGCCGTGCGCACGCCGCCTTCACTGCAGGAGAACCGCCGGCGAGCGCACAGAGCTACCCCCAGCCCCCCAAGGTGGAGTCAGTGCAAGAAAGACCCCACAAAGCGGCTGGGGAACAGTGATCAATCAATTGCCTCTCGAGGGTGCAAGTGACATGGTCCTGGAATCGAGTGGAAACAACCAGTGTGAACAACTAAATAAAAACCAAGAAAATGCTGCTTCCTCCCCTCTCCCTGCCTGCCTGCCTACTCACCTGCATTCCTGCCTGTACCTTTCCTTTAAAAAAAAAAGATACCCCGCCCCCACACACACCGAAATATAGAAACACACCGTTCTCCTTCCGTTAGGCGGCAAGCAGCCTCGCAAGCTCCCAGGTATGTCTGAACTAGACACGTGGCGAACACCCCTGGAGAAGCAGGATTCAGAGGCAGTGACTTTAGTCTGTAAGTGCGCACTACTACTTCTAGAACAAGCCATTTGAATGTCAGCAATTACAGTGTGCAGATCGAGTGTTGAGGACAGAAGTGATGGGATGAGCTGGCCCACAGCAGGCTTTCTGGCTGGACGGTGGGCTTCCCTCTGGGAAGCAGGAAGGGAAAGGGTAAAGCTCTGTTTTATGAAGGACAGAAGGAAGGACTTGCCCAGAATGCCGAGCCCAGACCCGGCATCAGGACGCCCAGCCCGGGTCCCTCACACACAGGTTTTCACTCGGTCGGCCTGGCCTCCAAGAGCTCACAGGCTGTACCGAGTCACCCCAGGCTGTACCGAGTCACCCCAGGCTGCACCGAGTCACCCCAGGCTGTTCATGAAACAGGCACACAGGTTTTTAGTTGCATGTTAACAAAATGGAAGCAGTTATGATTTTCTCTCTTCGGATTTGGAAAGTATCCACTGAGTGCCCAAATGTGCCAGGG
This sequence comes from Solenodon paradoxus, assembly GCA_004363575.1. Classification (NCBI taxonomy): domain Eukaryota; kingdom Metazoa; phylum Chordata; class Mammalia; order Eulipotyphla; family Solenodontidae; genus Solenodon; species Solenodon paradoxus. The sequence continues at coordinate 24,297 of RJWH01003637.1, forward strand.
ATGTGACGATGTGGGACATGACGACGTGATGATGGAGCCCCCTCCTGCGGCTTACACATCACTTGCTTCTGAGTCACTCTCCTTCAAGACCACAGGCTTAGCTCCAGAAAACAGGGCAGCGAAGTGAAATCTCCTTCCACTTCCTGTTGGGCTTTCAATTTTGTGACTTCCAGTGACGGTGCGAAGTCGGGGAGTCACAGGAAGGCGTGAGACAGTGAACACTTGTTTTGCACTTTATATTAGTATCTAAAAGGGAGATGCTTTTCTGAATTTGTTCTCCTTGCATTAGAAAACTGTGGGGATACCTTGGGGCCTCCAGTTTTCCTAAAAACATCCAAATATTGTGTCACCTACAGGAAAGAATGATGCATCCACCCGACATCTACTTCTCTGCCGGCCGCACACGTCACAGAGAGACATACCCGAACAAGAGTAACACTCACAGGAGGTTTCCGGCAACAGCAGTCAGCGCCAGTCATCAAGCCAGTCACCCCCCACCCCCCACCCCGGATCTGGTGATACTGGGCGCTCAGATGGGGCGTCAATGTGCGAAATGCTGACACCCTGAGAACACAAGCCCTTTCTGACTTTCAGCCAGGGAGCTGGCTGGCGCTGGCTCGCTGCGCCCCACCCGTCCCCCCGGAAGCCCAGGGCAAACGGGCCTGCTCAGACGGGGCCTTCTCAGCAATGCCTCACTGTGGCGACCCACCCCAGCAGCTCAGCTTGCTGCCCATTGGAGTTTAACCCCCTGAGAACAGCCCTGGTGGAGTTCACAAAGAGAAGTGCCAGGGGATGCTAACAATTAGGGAACACAGAACCAGCTCCAGTCATGACAATACTCGGCAAATGCAAACTAGGAGTCAGCAAAGCTCAACAGATTTCAGGATGCCACAAGTACTCTTTCCTTCCCCTCCTGCGACAAATACATTTGCATAACAGTCATTGCAAGTTTTATTTTCACGCATCCGACAGCCACTGAGGCCTCCCCACCTCCAGGCCTTACAACGATTCTGCACATGATGCGCAGGCAATCAGTGTTCAGTGGACCGAACTGATTTAAGCACAAAGATCAAGACGAAATAATAGAGTAAACAGGACCTGGCTTGATAACTGTCTCTTTATAACAGGTAAAAATTCTAAGCCAGAAAAATGTCATCCAGCAGAGGTTCCGGACACTGGAGCTGTTTCTCTCCCTCTTCCCGTGAGAGCGCTGACACAGACTGGTGGCACTGGAAGGCAGGCTTGAGAAGATGACAAGTGGAAAGAACTGGAAAATGAACATAAACTGTAACATTCCCGGTGGGGCCTGTGCTGGAGCCTCCCCGCTGCGGGTCCCTGGGTGCCTGGTGCGCAGCCTGTCCGACTCCGCTCCGGTCTACCCCTCCGATCACTGCTGAACAGAACCTGCTCAGGACTCTTCCCTGAGGCCCGCAAACAAAGACGTGCCAGGCTGCCACACACCGTGCCCATCACTCGTCCTTCAGAGTTCATGTCACCAATCAGCCACAAATCTGCGTGGCTGTGTTTACTGTCCTGTCCCACCAGACTGAAACTCCCAGAGGGGAAGGCACCGTCCCTCTGGCTACCTACCCTCAGCACCACACACGCTGTCCAGACCCCGCGCTGTCCCGCCTCCCGCACTGTCCGGCCCCAGCAGCTTTCCGCCGACTCGCGGGGCACCTCGGGGTGCCTCCTACAGCGCAAGCAGCCTGCCTGCACTGAGCCCACCAGGACTCAGCCCACCGCCCAGGGGCTCTCCTGCCACACACCCTCATCTCGGACACGTCTGTCACCTCTCTGAGTTTCGGCTCCTTCGTCTGTAAAACAAAGATAAAAACAGTCTTCTCCCTCTGGTCATTGTGAGAATCACATGAGAAAACAGCAGATAAAGACTGACACAAAACACGCCATTAGGACAGTAGCTGTTTCTTTTAAGCGTGCAGACATTGTCTTCTGAAGAAAACGGTGAGGGACGCGGGCTGCATCTGAGGGACAGAGCCTCACAGTCGCTCAGATGGAAACCGCTTGAAGAGTGAGCACTCAAGGCAGGAATGTTCTGTCGGGTTCCTGCTCATCTTCGCACAGGACGCATCTCAGTAGGTTCGCAGAGTTCTTTTCTTCATCTGCACGTGGACGCAGACAGCAGCGAGGCAGACCCTGCAGACCTGACCCAGCGCTTGGTACAGAAGCGCGCTGGCTCGAGGGAGGGTCTCGTGCGGTGCCGCCGTCCCTTCACTCCCGCCGGGAACCAGCGGGCTGCCTTCCCACGGGTCACCTCAACAAGCTTTTTGCCTGTGGCTCTCAGTGGGTTTGGTCAATGGGAGGTGCCAGCTGGCGATTCAGATGGCAGACGTATGAGGGCATGGGTCATGGAGCCTGGCTGTGACAACTTGATAATGACCCAGGACTCCAATCCTACAGTAAGGAAGGGCGGCTCCCCCACTCTCCAGCAGAGTGGGAAGGGACAGGAACAGTGTAGCAGTTGCTAAGACTGACTTGGGTTTGGTGACAGCAGCAGGGACAGCTGTTCCATGCTCATTCTTCTCCACATGTTCCTCTGTAAGGAGTACTGGGGGTGGCGGCGGAGGGTACGGCCGCCGTCTCCTCCAGGGTGCCCTGCCCTGGGCTGAGCCAAGGACTTTTGCTCTCTGGCCTCTGCCTGGGTTTGGCGGCAGGGAGGCACTGAGCTGTGGAGCTGGAGGCACAGCGAGGTCAGGCAGGTATTCTGCTAGCAAAGTCACCAGGAACTGGCCCCTCATCGCTGCCAGGACCCCTCCCACACAGCTGGCTCTTGAGTTCTGGGCTCCTGCACCCACACCCTCTCTGGCCCTTGGGGTGGGGCTATTCCCTCGGGCTCCCCTAAGCCTGCACCTTCAGAACAGCCCTTTAATCCAGTTTCCGACAACTGGAAGTAGTCCCCTGCTGGGGTCTCCTCCTAGACAATAAAAGATTCTTCTCCAATAAGACATTAAAACCAAGCCCACAATTTCTTTGCTAGAATTAAGAAATACTGTAAACTGAAAGTTATTTAAATAACTGAGGGTAAGAGTGATGGGAGCATTCTAAATTAGTAACAAAGCAAAACTTAGGTGTACTCTGCTTACTTAATTTTACACATTCATTGAGCAAGTGCTTCAGGAGAGTCTGACTGTGGGCATGGCTGCTGAGAACACCGCAATCCAGAGAAGAATGTAGTAATGAAGAAGGACCGGCCTCTGGGCCTCACCCAGAGACCTTTGTCCCAGGCTTGGCCTCTGCGACCCCTCTTCCCCCTCTTCCGTCCTTTCTTCTTCCCGGGCCTGGCACCTCTGAGCTGTGGCAAGGAGCAGTCCTTCTCCAACCAATGCCAGGTTCCAGCCTGCTTTCCCTCTAGGTCACTGTCCAGTGCACATTTGTCCCAGAGCAACATTTCCAAATGGGTGCACATATTCACAAAGTGGTGCAATGAGGTGATGAAAGGGGAGACCTTGTGTGCGTGTGTGCGTGTGCGTGTGTGTGTGTGTGTGTGTGTGTGTGTGTGTGTGTGTGTGTAGAGACAATAAACCTGTGATGTCATCACAGACACCACTGCTCAGAATGAGTTCAAAGAAAACTATTATGCAGAATGGCTGGCTGAAAGTTAGGACAAACCCTATAGGGGGCTGGAGTTCAGAAACCCCCTTGAGAAAGCAAGGCAGGTAATTAAAACGGCATGGCTTCGAAATGGTTTTGCTTATCTTTGCAAATTATGTTTTGTGTACTTTTCATTCTAAGCAAGTCTTCACTTTCAAACCTTGGAAAAGAAGGGTGCTCACACTCACACCTGGAGACTGAAAGAGCGGGGAAGGCAGCCCCCAGGGGGCCGGCATCAAGGTCAGGAGGGCCGCGTCAAGGTCAGCGGTACTGTGCACAGGGCTGGATCATCGATCACATCATGCTGGAGCTGAGGACGCTGGAATGTGTCTGGGAATGTGCGATTTGAGCACGGAGGAGGCCGCCTTCGGAGAAAAGAAAATGGCTTTCACATGGGCTCCAGAATTCCTTCTGCGTCTTCAAAGGAGTTCAGATGGTGCAGAGCATACCGCTGCGGTGACGGCCTCCTAGGATTCTGCGGGACTCAGGGAGAGGAGGTTTGCAGTGCCCGCAACGAACTCTCGGGTTCCAGAGGCCTCCCCAAACCATAAATGCAATCTCAATGTCTCCCTAAGCTGAGACATCTGCGGCAATCTTTCAAATCCCTGCAGACTCCTTTGATATGGCAAATCGGAGGACAGAGTGAGACAGGCGACCTGACTGCTGAGTAGCAGCACAGCTCCCAGGGCCCTCATTGCTTCGTCCTCCTCCCAACACCCGGTCCCCAGGAAATTTTCCTCTGCCCAGGCAAAGGGGAAACTTCAGGGAACAGAGCCCACCACTGACAAACAAGGAGGGTCATAAGAAAGACTACGGGAGAAAGAACAACGCTTGGAAGGTGAATTCATCTAGGACATAGTGTTAGGTAGCCAGTCAGCAGAGGAAGTGCTCCAATCAGAAGGAGGCACAGTGAAGTGCGGGAATTTGAAGTCCTGCAGTCAGTTTCAAAGGGAACCACTAACAGACCAATCGAAACCCTTGTCCCACCCCCAGGCTGCCCCTGGACCAAATAAGGGCTACCAGACTCCTTAAAAGCCCCAGCCCGAAGCTCCTGGTGGCCTGTGCCCCTCCTGGAACATGGCCCACCCGTACACTTTCTCTTAAAGGGCGTACTGTCTTCAAAATCTCTCAGGTCCATGAGAAGCCTGGAGCGGGACCTCCTCGTGGTAACAAACCAAGTTGCTCAACCGCATTGGCGGCAGCCTGCGGTGGGGACATCCTGGCTCCTGATTCCCAGACACCCTTGTTGAGAATAAAACCGGCAAAGCCCTCCCTTGGTGGTGCAGCCGTGCTGGCCTCAGTCCCCTGCATTTGGGGCCCAATCATCCTCTGCTTGTCTGCTCACTGATCTTTCTCTTCTTACTCAGCAACGAACCCAACAGCTCTAACAATCCTAAATGCATATGCTCCTAAAAAGTGCACAGCGTGATTTAGTAACCAAGAGAACAAACGGAAGGAGCAGACAGAGCAACCGTCATACAGCAGATCTGAACAACACTAGCCTGACGAAATGACATGCACATTCCCAAAGAGTACGTCCCTACTGAGTAGAAGGCATGTATTTTTAAAAGCAAACGGAGCATTTGCTGAGACAGACGATCAAAGCTGGGTCTTAAAACAAGCTTCAAAATCACGAGGAGCGCTTTCTCTGACCACAACTGAAGTTAAAAATCAATAGCAAGAATCTATCAGAAAAATTCCCCAGATATTCGGAGGTTAAACAGCATACTTCTAAATAATTGATGAAACAAAGAAGAAATCGAGGGAAATTAGAAAACACCTTGAACTAAACGATAATAAAAACATATTAAGATTTGTGGGATGCAGCTAAAGCCAAGTGTGGAGGGAAATTTATAGTTTTAAAAAGCTTATATAAAGCAAAAAAATGACTTAAACATCTAAGCTTCCATTTCCAATAAATGATATGGAAAATAGATTTTAAAAAGAGAAAAATTACCAAAAAAGCAGGTTATTAAAAAAAATCCACAACACTGAGAATTCTCTAGCCACACTGATAACATTTTTTGGAAAGAGGAGATACTTTAAAAAATAAAGACACAATTTGCCAGCATCAGGAATGAATGAGGTGATATCATTCAGACTGTAGAAAATTAAAAGAATAATGAGAATATTATAAACTTTATGCCAATAAACAGATGAAATGAACAGTCTTTAAAGATATAAGCAATGTAGCTACTATAAAAGAAAAATTGAAATGTAAATTGAAAAGTAGACAAAAGCATTACAAACAAAGAAAACCACGGACTGGATTCCTCATAAAGATAAAATACTAGTAAACAGAAGCAGCACTACGGTAAGTGGCCCTCGCCTTCCTTGCTGTTTGACTTTCTTTGACTCCAGTCACCTGTGGCCCCCAGTTCAAAACTAACCTGTACGGTAGGATACTTGATAGGAAAACCAAATTCACACACTTTTCATTATACTATTAGTCTCACTGTTCTCTTTATTAGTAGTTGTTCACCTCTTATTGTACCTAATTTATAAAGTTCATAAATTCTCCATGCTTCCCTCATTAATCAGGTGGGAGTCGAACCGGGCAGTTTTCATAAGTCTTGGAAAGAAAAGGCACGTGATCACACCCCAGCAGGTACAGCGGGGCAGCGCAGCGGGCAGGGGGCAGGGACGAGACGGAGGGGACTCAGCCACACCCAGTATGCATGCATCTGGCCTGCAGACCACAAAGCTGGCTCTCGTGTCACCCTCGGAGCCAGAGGCCGCCGTCAGGGCTGTGGTGGAGAGGAGAGGGACAGGAATCCGTCGGAGACATCACACGTGGCCACAGCCCCGAAGAGCTGTGGGACTGCCTCACACGTCAAGCCCTTTGGCCTGCATCTGTCCGTCGGGACCGGGGCAGAGTTTCACGTGCAGTGGAGCGGAGAAAACGTCTGGCTCTATTTACACTTGTACATCACCACCAAAGCAAGAGTTGCTGGAGGGAAGGACGTCCTTTCCTGGTTGAAACGGACAACGGGTAAGTCAGGAAGGCAGCACCGCAGCTCAGATCCAGAGATGGGGCCCACCAAGTGGGGTCAAGTCCCAGCTCCACCCAGTGAGGAAAATGACGGAACTTCAACCCTCGTCTTGAAGTGGGGCTACGAACGGCATCGTTCACTGGCTGCTTCTGAACATTGCACAAGACAACGCGGAAAAGAACGCGGCACGTTTTCTAGCGTCTCACACGGCAGCACAGTTAGTTACACGGTGGTGTCAATCCAATCCTACACTCTCCCCAAGAGTGAGTAACTGGGTCCTTCTGCCCGTGTTTCCTCCACTACCTCTGCTCACCCTAAGCGTGCGGGGCAGTGGGCGGCCAAGAAGACCCTGACTGCGTGCAGGAAGACCTGGCCCTCCTCCTCACCGGCGGGGCCACGGCAGGGGTCACCTGCGCCCTCGCTGCGGTTTTCCCTTCTTTGGACTGGAGATCTCGAAAGGTCAATCTACATTTCCTAAAAGCTTACCTTATCCACCAAGAAGCAACTATGCAGTTTTAAAGACCATCCGTCTTTGGTACATATGGTAATTATTCTAGAAAATTCAATCAATCAGAACATCGCATTCCTTAACCTTTGTGAATAACTGGGATCTATTGCACTTGATGGATTTTTGTAAAATCTATCACTATCTTAATAGCAGAACTATTCCAAGTACGGTTCTGTCATAAAACACGTTGCCTTCATCACTGCCAACGAGGGCCCACTGCTGACAGTTTTCAAAGAAACCTGTAACTAGAAAGGACTACTGCAATCAAGCGGTCGGACTGCAGATGAGTCCGAATGAGCAGCCCGGGAAACAGCAGTTTTGTCATTCACGGACTTCATAGGAAGGACCCTGGCCGCTGCAGCTCACCAGCAAGAGCGGACTGTGGCTGGGGTTGGCCCTGGTGTCTGAACAGGATGCGCTGAGGGCAGGTGCAATTAAAGAGCACTTAAGTGACACGTCTTTCCTGGAGGATCTCAGAATACAGTAGATAAAAACAAGTATTTGCATAACTGTTAACAGTTACCAGTTTTAGAAACAGAAGCCTGGAGTATAAGCATCCAGGTCCTTACTCTTTCACTTTGACGCTACGCTTGTGAGCGGATCTGCTACAACGACAGGGGCCCTGACTGCTGCGCAGCATCGGTCACTCTGCTTCCAGTTCCAGTACCGCCAGGCGCACGCGCGAGGGTTGTGACCTCAGCCCTGACCTGTGAGGTGCGGGGCGCGTGTGCGTGTGCACACGTGCGCACACACTCACCAGCGCACACATGCGCGCACTGTTTCAGGAGGCAGAGCCTGGCAGGGACCGCAGTGACCCACCGTCAGTGTTGAAGTCAGCTGCTTGGAGTCCTGTCACTATAAAGGATTATGGGCCCACGGAGCGGTGCGTCCCATTTTGGTAATAACAGGCGCAGAACCAAGGTGAATATAAAGGGCCGACGAGCCGGTGGGTGTGCTAGAAGACACGGGGAAACCAAGCGTAGGGAGGCCTGACGACGAGGGGCGAGCCTGTCTTCAGCAGAGACAACAGTGACTCGCAAACACGCAGGTGGAAGCTGCTGAGTGAACAGACTGATTACTCTCGGTCGATGAGAACACAGAGCTCCAGCAGGGAACTCGGAGGTTAAATATCAGGCAAACTTGATGCCTGCAAAGCTGCAGCAGAGCAGAGCGCCTGCCAGGAGGGGCCAGCAGTGACCGCCTGCACAGGCGTGCAGGGCGAACGTGACATCCCCTCCTCACAGTGACAGTTACCCCTGCCTCAGCTCAGGAGAACGGGAGAAACGTGCCACCAGAGGTGCGCCCCCTACAGGAGGGGGCACAGTGCTGCTTGTCCACGTTTCTAACTGTCTCAGTGAGTGTTCTGCCCGCTAGGCGACACTCTGGACACTTAACGCATCACATGCCTGTTACAATGACAAGAAATCAACACAATGGTGACTTGTTTCGGAGAAAAGAAGGGACAGTGGTCTAGGAGGTGACGCGGGGAAACGTGCATCACCATGACAGGCCACAGCATGTCCCCCTGGCTGAAGTGCCGCCTGACACCTGTTCGGCCTTAATTCGAAGTCACTGTTTCTTTGTGGAGTTCAAAACAAGAGCGTATTTCTGCCGTTCAACAACGTGACGCATTCAAGCTTGACGAGCGTGGCTCAAACATCCGTCGTCTCCATGAAGCTCGAAGGGCCCGCTGGCAGCTGAGGGTAACGGGGCCTTTTCCGGCTCTCGCTCGAAATCGTGACTGACCACTGGCCTCTGTGGTCCAAGGCCTGACAGAGGCAGCGGGCACTGGACAGGGTCCTGCCCGGTTAACCAGAGGAAACGAGATGGGGCCTGCTCGCTGCTGCGTTCACATTCCTCCAGCAGCGCCGACTCGCGTCTTCTGGGCCCTCTGCTCCGTCTTAAGATGACGCTTTGCACAGGGCCACTCCTAGTCTCTTCCATCCAGCAGGAAGATTGCACATCAGTGAATCCATTCATGTTTGGAAATAACATGCCAAGAGTTGACAGATTCAAGAATGATGGTAACAGCCCCCCAAAGAATCATCATTTGGAGCTAGAAGGCAATGAAGAGGCTACCTGGTGCAGATTCTTTATGGAGAGTGGAAGCGGGCACCCTGAGGCTGGCCGCCTTGTTTAAAGCCTTCTCGTGGCTTCTACAACTAATCCTGCAGTGGTAGGATCAGAGCTCTTATCTTCTGGATCCAGTCCTACATAAATAACTTCAAAATATAACTACTAATAAACATTATGAACCAATCAACTCATTGAAAAGATAAACCAAGAGTTAAGAGCCTCTTACAGCCACAGGTAAAAAAGTTTCCACTGCATCTTTTACAGTATTCTTACCCACTCTTGCTTTTCCGGCAACAAATTCTGGTCATAGTTTAAATGGAATTGAAATTATGCCACAAGGTTTTGAGAAATCTTGCTTTCAAGCACAGAGGCTGGAGAAATCTGTGTTTAAAAACACGCTTGGACATATTCAAACAGTCCAGGCGGGGCACTCACCCCACGCTCAATTCCTTCTGCCGTGGTAGCTCCCGACCAACTTTTGGAACGCAGTCATCACCCCACTCAACGCGTTTTTGTAAAGATTCCCCGAATTCTTTCCTTCGGCAGGAGGAAAAGCTGGATGAAGCAGACAGCGGGGTGTCTTCACTTTATTATTCAGGTAACTGGCTGATGAGTCTCATTCTGCAGATGCGGATGACATTTCGGCATTGATTCAAACACACTTGATTCATCTATTTTGGTTTGCAAGAAAGTTTCCGGTCCAAAAATAAAACTTTAAAGGACCAAACACACATTTCTAAAATCTGTGCCGTGATGACCGTGAAACACGGGAGCACAGGGCTCCACTCAGCCACTGCCGAGCCGCACGCCGCTCCCTGTGCGCGTCCTGCCCCGCGGCTTCGAGGTCCATTTGTACAGTGTCCAGGGACAGTAACAGCCATGGCATCATGGGAGCCATGTCCAGTCAGGTTCTACAGAGAGTAAATGGAATTTTTCCAAGTAGATTATGTTGCAGTGTAGAGAACAAAGACCCCCCCGAGGTTAGCAGTTCTGAAACAAAATGGCCAGAATTAAGTTTAGATAATTTCAAGGGATATTGTTCAAGTGTGTCCGGTTCAAAATGGGCGGACCGCGCAGTTAGACATGAAATCCCGTAAAGCTTCCAGGAGCAGCAGATTCAGAAGACAGGGCCAACCCAGATCCCTGCATCGCGGCAAAGTGCTTCTGATGGCAGCAATGTGAGGTGCCCCTTGCTCCCTAGGGCTGCCTCCTGTGTCCCCCACCACGGAGCGGTGTCCCCTCTCCTGTGTCCCCCAAACCCGGGCGGTGCTCCCTCTCATTAGCAAAGGCTTCAGAGATCTCAGTGCTTTGCTTTGGAGGCCTACACTTAATGTAACAACTTTAAGAAATTTCTCTTTTGAAACAAAAATATATTTATTCTTAACAAGAAAACAGCGTAAGTCTTCTGTAACGGTGGGAGCGTCATCCCAAGCCTGTGCTTTGTCTGTATAGCTCTCTGTCTCCCTGTTGCATAAGCTGCATGTTTCCCAATGTGTTACCCTGGCAACCTGAAGACGACGCTTCTGCAGGGGGCTCTTTGGCGTCTGGGACGCCGGCCACAGCAGTGTCAGCAGGCCGCTGTCAGACAGGTTTAGTACGGGGTCGAAAGCCAAGGGTGGAGAAGAGGCGCGCCCCGCCTGGGCACTGCTGACCGCTAGCATAAGCGGGGAGGAAGGGGACGGCCGCGCAGATACCGACATGGTTGAACGAGGGCTCCGGCGCACCGGGACAGGCTGTCAGCAGGGTCAGCCTCAGCTTCCTCAGGAGGAGGGGAGGACACTGGCTGCACCTAGCTCAGAAGGCCATTAGGATTCAGTAGCTGCTAGGTGCTTAGAACAAAGCCGGGCAGAGGCACTCATGTGGTGAGCGACTGCAGGTGGAAGAGGCGGTGGGCTCGCTGTGAAGCGCGCCCCGGGCTCGCTGCTCGTGCTATCACTGCCGAGATGGCCAGTGAGGGTCCCATTTTTCGGCAAATCACTGGCCAGATATCAGACGGGGCCACAAACCGTGGGTGTCTCTGAGGCCATGAGAACAAGAGAAGAAGTGGGCTGGGGCAGGGGGTGGATTTTGGCACTGTGATTTTCGTACCTAACGCCTGCCCCAAGTCCTCCCTTAAACCTCGGAGCAAGGACGTGCATTTCTTAGAAGATGGTGGTCTGCTTCAGAAATTGGAAAGCATAATGTTTAAGCACAAGGGATCAAGCTCGTCTGTTTGATGGAGTCCTTTCCGACACAAGGACACATCAACCACGTCGCCAGCTTCCCACGGCTCTATGCTAATGCGCGTTCAGTGCTCCATCTAACATCCCGCGGGCCTTCCAGCAATTCTGCACCCGGCTCTCCGGTGCACTTGCTGTATTTACACATCCACACCTCTCTCAATAAAGGCTTCTTGAAAGTTTTTCCCTCTTTAGAGGAGAAAGTGTGCCGCTTGCATACCTCATATATGCGTTAGGAGTTTTATTTCTCTGGATCTGTATCACTTGTAGGTATTTTCACTTGAGTAAAAAAGGTTTGGAGGTGACAAAGTTCAGATGCCTTAATCTTTTCTTTTGAAAATAAATTATTCATGAAGCTCTTTCCCTCATTCCCAAATGGTTAGGTTTAAACAATTGCTTGAAGTGCTGTTTTCAACTGAAGAACACATCATTCACTAAGCCTACAGCCAGGAAACACTTACTTGCTAACTGCTCATTTCGTTTGATCAATGACTTCAGGTCAGGAAGTGTGGCCTCGCCGAAAGGACCTGGCTCAGGTCAGTTTACAGGACACGGCCTTCCCTGGAAATCTATTCCAGGGTGGCTTAGTCAATCTTATCTGTGACGACCTGGGGTACTAAGCATGCTGGGAACATTCCTGAAACAGGTTTATGGATCAATGTATTTATTTCGAATTTGCTCCTTTCAGGTTGAAAAACCACAAAAGCAATTGGCTCAATAACCACAAGATGAGACAGCGGCACTGGGTCTGCTGACCATGGCCCTGCTGTCACGTGGGTCCTGGGTCAGCACAGCCACAGGGCCAGACAGGACGAGGCTGGCTTCCTCTCTTCCTCACGGAAGTTTCGGGCTAACATACTGTCAAAGGCATCTCTGGGTTTCACTATTTCTTAAACATAAGACTGAAGGGAAGAAGCAGTTCAAATAGCAGAAAACAGGATTCCACTGAAACATGGAGGTCCAGGCCACTTGTCAGTAAGTGTGACTAAGACTGTCTCATTGAAGGATCTCACTGACTGTAGGCCTGCACTTACCAACACTGGACTTTCTCTCTTGTAATGAAGAGTTTCCACACATGAGAGCTCAGCAGACCAAAGGAACATCAGCAAGTCAACCGGTACCCTGAGAGCTGCGGGAGCCTTCACGCTTCTAGAGTGGACATCGACTTGATGATCTGCTTCTGACACACGGGATCACTGGCACATTCCTGTGTGTTGTCTCCAAACCGGAAATTTCCAGACTGGGCAAGAGGATCTTTGATTTTGCTGCATTTGAGGTCATACGAAGGATGGTCAAAAGCTCAGTACTGATCGACTTCCAGATGGTAACTCGATAGGATGCACTTTTGGGTCGCTCCTCACAGATATAAAGGGAAAAAAAAAAAATCCCCTATTTTCCTGAGACAAGCACCAAGAAACAACCGGCGTTTCAGCTGGAGATGGACTGGCTGACGACTAACAGTGGATGAGGGCACCTGGCGTGGGTCTGAGCTAAGCCGCAGATATGGATTTGGGACAGAGCTCAGGGGTCTCCAGATACATGGTGGGGTGGAGGCTGGGATTTCAGGACCAGCTGTGGAGGCAGTGAAAGGCGGGCCCAGTGGGGCTGAGACACGGAACCACAGAGGGTTGACTTGGGGAGGGGATGAAAAGAGCCAGCACACCGGGAGCTGAGCTGAAGCCTGCGTAGTGAAACTGCACTGGGCGTAGCCATAACTGGAAATCAGCCAAATCAAACCCCTCCCACAACCATTTTACGCCAGAGCCTGGGGTCCACCCAGCGAGAATCCCGCCCACCGCACACTCGCCCACTGGAAATCCCGCCCATAGGATGCCCCACCCGCTGGATTACAGGGAGAAGGCGAAACTGCAGCGCGACTGCCAATCCTGGGAAAGTCAAACCTATTCAACGCCAGGGAAATCGAACCCTCAGAAATGTAAACAGAATGCCAAATAGAACAAAGGGACAGAAAAAGATATGTGAAATGATGGATCCAATAAAAAACCCAGGGGAAAATCTGAATACAGCAGGTATATATAAATTACCTGAAGAGGAATTTAGGGTAATGATGATGAAACATACTTATGGGAATGCAGAAATCAGTAGAGGCAGTAAAAGAGAATGTCCGGAAGAAAAGAGAAGAATTAAAACAAGATATCGAACAGGTAAGAGACATGATGGCTGAATTAAAGAACTCAATAGAGGGGGCTCAACAATAGGATGGATGAAGCTTCCAACAAAAACAGTGATTGGGAAGATAGGACAGAGGAACTCAATCAAGTAAACCAGCAAAGAGATAAAAAAAAAAATCAAAGAATGGAAGACAGCATTTGAGACCTCTGGATAACATCAAAAGGAACAACATTCACATCATAGGGGTCCCAGAGGAAGAGAGAGAAAAGGGGGCAGAAAACATATTTGAAGAAATAATAGAGAAGCTCCCCAATCTGAAAAATGAAGCAAGCCTCCAGATCCAGGAAGCTCAAAGAGTTCCTAATGAAAGAAACCCAAACAGAAACACACTTAGACACATCGTCAAAAAAATATTAAAAATACAAGAAAAAGAAAGACTTAAAAGCAGCCCCAGAAAATCATATCACGTACAGAGAAGTCCCCATAAGACTGTCAGCAAACTTCTCAAATGGAACTCTACAGGCCAGAAGGGAATGACATAATATATTCAAAGTGCTGGAAGAAAAGGATTTTCAATCTAGGATACTATACCCAGCAACATTATCATTTAGAACTGACGGAATGATAAAAACCTTTTTTAATAATCAAAAGTTAAAGGAGTTCATCACCACAAAACCAACTTTGCAAAAAATATTAAACAATGCTCTATAAAGCGTAAAGAAAACACATAGAAAAACAGTAAGACAGCAATATTAAAAGTGGGGAGGGAAGAGAACAAAAATGTGGATAATTAGAATGAGTGGAATACTAATATGCTTTCAAATAAAATTAGGTAGTAAACATAGAACTGTGAATGCTAACTTCGGAGTAACCTCAAAAAACATACCCACAGAGAAAACAGAGAAGAAAACAAAAGAAGAAATTAATCAAGACATAACTGCATCCATCCAACCTAAAAAGAGAAAGAAAACAAAATCATGGAGAAACATACAAAAGACAAATTATAAAATGACACTAAGCAGCTACACAGCAATAATCACCCTAAATGTTAATGGACTGAACTCACCAGTCAAACAACACAGAATGGCTGAATGGATTAAAAAGCATCACCCAACCTGCTGCTGCATCAGGAAACCCACCTTCTTCCAAAAGATAAACAAAGACTCCGTGTCAACGGCTGGAAGACAATCCTACAGTCAAATGGAACCCTCAAAAGAGCAGGAACAGCTGTACTCGTAAAAGATAAAACACTCCATCTAAAAAGCACAACAAAAGACAGAGATGGACACTGTATAATATTAAAGGACCAATACAGCAGGAGGACATAACACTTACTAACACATATGCACCAAATGAAGGAGCATCAACATATATGAAGCGAGTATTGTTAGACCCGAAGAGAGACATTGACAGCAACACAATAACAGCGGGCAATGTCAAGACCCCACTTACAACAATGGACAGATCAACCAGGCAGAAAATTAACAGGGAAACAGCCGCCTTCAGTGACCATCTGGAACAGATGGGTCTCACAGACACACACCGATCACTTCACCCAACGACTACAGATTTCACTTTCTTCTCAAGCGCTCATGGAACATGCTCAAGTCTAGATCGTATTCTGGGATACAAAACATCTCTCAACAAATTTTCAATGACTGAAGTCATACCAAGCATCTTCTTTGACCACAATGGCCTAAAACTGGAAATCAATCACTAAAAGAAAGCTGGAAACCCAACAATATGCTCCTGAAGGAACCTTGGGTAAAAGAGGAAATCAAAGAGGAACTTAAAAAATACTTGAGACAAATGAGAATGAGGGCACAAGCTACCAGAATCTATGGGATGCATCAAAAACTATACTAAAGGGAAAGTTTATCGCAATCCAGGCCTAGCTCAAGAAACAAGAAAAATCACAAATAAACAATTTAACTCTATATTTAAAACAACTAGAGAAAGAATAATAATTAAAGCCAAAAATCAGCAGAAGAAAAGAAAAAATCAAAATTCAAGCAGAAATAAACAAAACAGAAAATAAAAAGACAATCCAGAAAAATCAATGAAACCAAAAGTTGGATCTTTGAAAAATAACAAAATTGACAAGCCACTGATCAGACTTACAAAGAAAAAAGGGAGAAAACTCATAACTAGAATCATAAATGAAAGGGGAGAAGTTGTAACAGATACCACAGAAATTCAAAACATCCCTAGGGACAACTATGCACAGCTCTACGCCACCAAAATGGACAACCTTGAGGACATGGACAGATTTCTAGAAAAGTATAGTCTACCAAACCTGAACCCGGAAGAACTGGAAAACCTGAACAGAATAATCACGAGCAAAGAAATTGAAGAAGTAATCAAGGGCCTCCCCCCAAATAAAAGCCCAGGACCAGATGGCTCCTCCAATGAGTTCTACCAAACCTCCAGAGAAGAACAAAAAGCTTCTTCTCAAGCTCTTTCAAAATACTGACGAATAGGGAACTCTCCCAAATACTTTTTATGAAGCTAACATTACAATGATACCAAAAGCCGACAGAGATGTCACCAAGAAAGAAAATTACAGACCAGTAACTTTAATGAACATAGATGAAAAATTCTCAACAAAATATTAGCAAACCGAATCCAACGATGTATCAAAAAGATCATCCATCATGACCAAGTGGGATTCATCCCAGGGTTGCAAGGATACATAAATCTATTAATGTCATACTGTTATCAATAAGAGCGAGGAGAAAAACTACATAGATATCATAGATGAAGAGAAAGCTTTCAACAAAATCCAACACCCATTTATGATAAAAAGAATCCTCTCCATAAAATGGGAATAGAAGGTTCATACCTTAATATAATAAAGGTCATATATGAAAAACCCACAACCAACATCATAGTCAGTGGCAAAAAATGGCAAGTATTTCCTCTTAGGAACAAAGCAAGGTTGTCCACTCTCACCACTGCTATTTAACATTGTACTGGAGGTCTTAGTCAGAGCAATTAGGCAAGAAAAGGAAATAAACGAATCCAAATTGGAAAGAAGGAAGTAAAACTATCATTATTTGCAGATGATGTGATTTTACATATACATATTGAAAAACCCAAAAACTCTATCAAAAAACTTCTAGAACTCATCAATGAATACAGCAAATTGACAGGCTACAAAATCAATGCACAAAAATCTGTTGCATTTTTATACACAAACAACACGCTGGAAGAAAACGAAATCATGAAAATCACATCATTTAAAATAAATGTTAAATGAATTAAATACCTGGGCATATACAAAACAAAGGAAGTAAAAGATCTATACAGTGAAAACTACAAGTCCTTCTTAAAAGAAATAGAGGAGGACACAAAGAAATGGAAAGACATCCCCTGCTCGTGGCTGGGAAAAATCATTATCATTAAAATGGCCATCTTACCCAAAGCAATATATAGGTTTAATGCAATCCCAATTAAAACGCATGGGCTTATTTCCAGCAAATAGAACAAAAAATCTTAAAAAATTTGTATGGAACAACAAAAGACCCCGTATAGCCCAAGCAATCATCAGAGAAAAGAATGAATGTGGAGGGATTACACTTCCAGACTCTGAACTATATTACAAAGCTATAGCGATCAAAACAGTATAGTACTGGCATAATAACAGAGACACAGATGAGTGGAATAGAACTGAATCACCAGAAACTGACCCACTCACATAGAGTCAGTTAATCTATGACAAAGGAGCCAAAAATATTCAATGGAAAAAGGAAAGTCTCTTCAACAAATGCTGTTGGGAAGACTGGACAGCCACATGCAAAAGAATGAAGCCAGACCGCTCCCTAACACTATTCACAAAAATTAACTCAAAATGGATTAGAGGCTTGGACATAAGACCAGAAACCATAAAGCTCTTACAAGACAACACAGGAAAGACTTTCTATGACATTAGTCGTAGAGAAGCCTTTAGGGACTCAACTCTACCATTAAGGGAAACAGAAAAATAAACAACTGGAACTACATCAAATTACAGAGCTTCTTTACAACAAAAGAAAACTTCACCAAAACCAAAAGGAAACCTACTAACGGAGAAGATAATTATATTTGCTATTTCTGACAAAGGTTTAATATCTAAACTATACAAAGAACACATAAAACTCAACAACAGAAGAACAGGCGAAACAATCAAAAAATGGGGAGACGAAGTTGAGTCACTTTTTTGAAGAGGACATACAGTTGGCCAACAGGCACATGCAATTATGTTCCTACTCGCTGGTTATAAGGGGAATACAAATTAAAACAATGAGACATCACCTACACCTGAGACTGGCTAGTCTCCCAAAGTCTGGAAACAACACATGCTGGCAAGGATGTGGAGAAAAGGGAACACTTTTGCAGCGTTGGCAGGAGCGCAAATCAGTACAACCCCTGTGGAAAACAGTTTGGAGATTCCTCAAAAAGTTGAAGATGGAAATCCCACAGGATCCCCCCACCCCACTTCTGGGTGCTCACCCAAAAGATGCGAAAGCGCCCTCCGCAGAGACGTGTGCACCCCCGTGTTTACCGTGCCCCTGTTCATTCACGATAGCTGAGAATTGGAAACGACTTAAGTGCCCCACATTGGGTGATGGATCAAGAAGATGTGGTGCATATACACAGTGGACACTACGCAGCCCTTAGAAGAGAGAAACCCTGTCATTTGAACCAACATGGGTGGATCTAGAGGGGATGATGCTGAGTGAAACAAGTCAAAAGAAGAAAGACAGAGAGCAGATGACATCACTCACAGGTGGACCGTGAACAGACAAAACAAAGAACAGATGAAGCATACCCAGCCCTGAAACATCTGCAACAGCGCTGAGGTGACCAACAGAGACTGGGGCGGGCGGAGGTGAATGGTGGTGGAGCCCCCTGGGAAGAGCACTTGGTGATGTGGTGGAGGGCAGGGTGTGCTGACATATATCTAAGAAATGGGGAACCTATACATAGGAAATAATTTCAATGTGTAGAATAATTACTACAATAAAAAATAAATTAAAAAAAGCCAACACCTCAGTACTGCCCCCCAGGTAAGGAACGACAAGGTCGCAGGTTCCGTACGTCGCATTCTTTCCGTGTTCTAGAACCACTTCTAGTGACGTGATGGACTCTGGAGTCTTCCCGTTGGCTTCCAAGCTGCTGCTGGCAGCCGGGTAAGGCAAGAGGGCAGATGAGAGCCTGGACTCAGGGTGCTCATTGCCAAGTTCAACTCCTCACGTTGTCCCTCTGTGACCCTGGCAAGTCACCTAACCTCTCTGTACCTCGGTTTCCCCATTCGTACAAGAAAAATAAATAGTACCCATCTCACAGGGACTTTGTAAGGACTCAATAGCTTAATCGCTGCAGAGTACTTCGAAGGGTCCACAAGCCCGCGACTGACGTCACTGCCCGCAGGGGCGTGGCAATGCTTCGCTTTCCCGGCCTCAGTTTCTCCACCTGTAAATTGGAAAACGCTCACATGCCCCGACGCCTGGCGCCCGCTGGGCCCCACAGGCAGTGGCAGCATCATTATTCTATCAGAACTGAACATGTGCTCACATGGGTCTCCACACTGCACAGACTGTGCGTGAATCAACAAAATACCGTAAGTTTATTCAAAATACAAACCCTAGGCCATTCCAATTTGTGGGTGTTAATTCAAAATTTCAGTAAATGCCTGGTGCTATTTTCGGAACTGTACTTCACCAAGAAATCTCACTTAAATGCATCCTCCCCATGACGCCACCTCTGTGAATCAACAGAAAATGCTCAATGGTTACTTGCAAATGGATAGGTGTAAAATTAAACCCAAGCGCGTGGTTGTGTAAGGTACTGCTTCTGCTTATTATCAGGTCGCATTTGTAGCGTGTGTTCCAACTCAGAAACCCTTTCTGTCTCAGGACTCTTGTACCTGGGGGCTAGAACTGATCTTTAGGGAACATATTTACGCTTATTATAAGAATCCTGGCAATCAGAGCTGAAAGGGACTCAACCCTCTTAGTGATAGAAGAAAACCTAGTGGCCTCAGGGGGCAGGCCCAAGGTTGTGTGATCTCTAGAGGACAGAGATGGGGCAAGACTCCACTCTGCTCTGGCTCCAAGTCCGAACTTCTTCCCACTGTATTACAGGTCCCCAAGGAGAACCTCCTGCCTGTGAATCGAGAGTTTACTTTGTCTGAGCCTGCAGTTACGTCTATGTACATCCATGCATGTGCACACACACACGGGGCAGTGAGGGACTTCACGACAGAAAGCAGAGACCGGGATAGGAGCCCTGTTTGCTGGGAGAAGATCAGACCAGGTTTTTCATTTTTGATTTTTAATTCAGTGTATATTTCACTGCTATTTCAACGTCTTAAGTGGAGTTCTCTTCTGAAGTTTTGTAATTAAAGTGCTCTCAGAATATTTTAGTGTTTATTATTATTGCTCAGGGAAATATAATCATAGTAAAAAGGGTCAGAGCTTTGGGGAAGGGCTCACGCTCTGGTGGCTGGGGGGACAGGGCCTGCTGCACCCGTGCTTGTCACCAACACTACGGGCGGCCACTGTCCTCGCCTGGTGGTTCGGAAGTCCGAGGGTCCTGAGACATGACCAGAGAAAGGAGTTTCTGTTCAGGTTGGGGTCTCTGAGGGCACTGACTGGGGAGGTGACGGGGGCAGGCTTAGCTGACCCAGCCAGCACCATTTGGGGAATCTCTCTAGGCTTCTGGAAACTACACAAAGCAACTAATGCAGCGAGATGGAGGAAATGTCCAGTCAAGCTTGATTTTGAAACGTCTCGGGAACCACAGAGCACAGGTGGGCAGGACAGCACGGGCAGCGGCTGTGAGCGGGGTGGCGGGAAGGAAAAGCACTACAGACTGGCCATGAAGAAAGAGCCCCTTCCACAAAGAGGGTCCTACCCACGCGGGCAGCCCTGTGAAGCAGTCCGTCCACAGGATGGGAGTCCAGGCCCGCCCAGGCCACAACACACACGTGACCCCCGCCCTGCTCCAAAGAGATGAGGGTGCAGTCCACAGACAACCAAACACGTCACCCAACGGCGGCCACAGAAGACACCTGTCACCACTGTCACACATTGACAGAAAGAAACAAGGAAACAGCTACCTGGTGGCTTGAAAATGAGCGGAAATCAGAAATGGAATCTCCTGCAAGTGAGACAACTGCACAACGAGCATATGAACTGAGAACTAAGAGACTCAGGAAAACGTGAGAAAAGACACGGGAAACAAACACCACACGGAAAGAAACCCGAGAGCAAAGAGGCGCCAGAGAAAGCGCGCAAAAGGGTCAGAGCTTTGGGGAAGAGAAGAGGGAGAGGAGACGGGCGGACACAGGCACCGAACCGGCGGGATGGGCTGCGGACCGAGCGGAGGACACGGGGTCACTGTTAATTCCGTGGAGCGCGATGATGACACCGGGACAGCAAGTGCAAATGCGCCCGCGCTGCGCTCTCCAGGGTAGAGTGACAGGGCGCCGGATGCTTGCTTTAAAATACCTGGACGACAGTGACAACAATAAAAAACAACAGCAAAAACACAGAAAATGAAAAAGATTTACAAAGATGCTCAAATGCTGGAGGCTGGGGTTTGGAGACTGGCCGTGAGTTCACGCTACTGTCCTCTTCTTTACCCGCCTGACACTGATAAGAGGCGGCGGGGAGGCCACGTGGCAACAAGCGTGGAGACTTCCAGAGCAGGAGCCCGCAGCTGGACCACGGCCGAACGGAGAAGCAGCTGGGGAACCCGGCAGGGTCTGGTCCGCAGGCCCCTGCAGACCGGAGGTCTGGAGTTGAGTTTGCAGGCGACGGGAGGCCACTGGAGGGGACGCCATCAGGGACCAGCTGAACTCATGCTGAGAGGGACGGCTGCTCGGCCGCTATGTGTGGGGCAAGGAGGGATGCACAGTCCACGGAAGGTCTGAGGGCTCCGCTGTGAGATGAGGGTGCTGGGACCCCACTTCAGCGGTGGCAGAGAGAAGGCAGGATGAGGGGTGGCAGTTAGATGCTGCTGACGGTCCAGGTTGGGGGAAGAGGGAGCGAAGAAAGGAGACGTTTACTCTGGGCTGGAAGTTTCATTCAATGATCTGACAGTAACTTTTTTCTCAGAAACGCAAAGGAAGCTTTGGAGTTCACTACGGTTGGTCTCTCCAAGGTGCTCTGTGCACAGAAGCCTCGCTCCCCCAGTGGAGATCTCAAAGGCACTGTCAGATTCCAGTCGCCAGCAGTCGGTTTTGCCCGTGCCCTGGCTCGGCCACTTCCCACACAGACAGCAGACTGAGCGCTGATGGACGGAAGGACGGACAGCACTCCACGCACACGCCCTCCCCCGAAAAAGATGCGACACTGGCAACTGATGCCTCCCTCCCCACCGCTCAGGTCTAGTACAGATGTCTTCTAATTGGATTTGCTCCACTGTGAACCTAATGGTTTCAAATATGAGAGGCTTCAATCAATGAATATTTATCTCAGAGACTTTTGAAGGGTGAATATGGAAACGTCCTCTCCCTTCTCCCTGCAGGGGAAGTGAGGTCGAATTTCGTAATCCGATTTCCAAATGGAGCGAGTCCTCAGCACAAAATAGTGTCTCTTAGCTGTACCCCAAAAGAAGTAAATAACACTGACAGCTTTTGCAGGCCGACTTAGTTCAGCTCGTCCTCTGTGAAATGCCGATTTCAGCGCCGTGGCAATGTAAATGGCCCAGGAGTGCTATGTAGGTGATGGACAGAGCGGAGGAGCCCCAACGCGGCAGAGCGCCCCGCTGCGGGCGTGCCATCAAGGCGCCCGTCGCCGCTGCGGGAGGCCTGCCGGCACGCCCACTGAGCTAAGACGCGCCTGGTCTTTGGCTGGCACCCGAAGCTGCAGGTCCCGGCAGGAATGTAGAACAACACCCCGTGGGCACAAGGCCCAGGAGCGTCCATGGAGAGGGCTGTGGCCCCACAAAGGGCACAGTCTGGACACAGGGCGGCCACCGCTTGCTCGGCCCGTCCTGGGCCAACAGTCAAGTGCAGAGTGGGCACCGACCTGCAAAGGCGAGAGGCTGAAGGTGCACAAGGGGTTGCTCACGCTTGCAGGAGGGACAAGCCACTGAGGAACGGAAGCGCTGTGGGCGCTGTGGGCGCGGAGGTGGGCGGCGGCGAGCTCGGCGTGCAGTCCTGTCGGGCAGCGAGGGGGCTGGGACGTCTAGGTCTTTGTCAGGAAAGGAGAAAGCGTCTGTGTTACTCCAAATAAGATCCAGAAACCTGCCCACTACTTCCTTTGCTGCGAAGCATTTACAGGTTACATGCGTGAGTCTGGCGCTCTAGTGGCTCAGGGGCTGAGCCCACATCTGGGGAGGTGCGTGCTTACAGCCTGAGCTCCGGGGTCGCAGCCCGGGATGGGGAACAAATGCCGCGCTAACTGAGTAGACGCGCCTTTCCTCCTCCCTTCCTGCGTGCCCGCCTTCACTCCTGCCTGCTTCCGTCCTCGGCCGGTTAGCAACGGGAGTCTTCACACATGAGGTGGAAGAGACACGGAATTAACCACTAATAAGTGTTCTCCGTTAGGGAATTTTAAGAACATTATGTCATAGTATCAATAATATCAAGCAGCAAGAATTTAGAAATAAACTTCACGGTTTAAAAAAAAAAGTGATAGTTTTTTTCCCCAAAACTGATGCTGTACTTTTCTATACTGCAATGCATAGAAAGCCACCAATGTCGCCAAGTGTTTAACAACTTAGTAGAGCAACGAAACTGTAAATACCCAGATGCTCAGAGCAGGAACACCAATCACAAAGCATCTTCCTGCCTCCAGTTTCTCCCCAGAGAAGATCTGAACTCTCAGGATACATTCTTGCCCCCCAGGTTATCTGCCTGCATGTTCTTTCTTCCTTGTGGTGCAAACCCTGCCGGAGCGAGACAGCCCTTCGAGGGGAGGCGGCCCCGTGCCAGCTGCAGGGCGAGCCCAAGGAGCGGGCTCCAATCACGAGGGCAGCTCTGGGTCGCTGGCATTACCTGGATGCCGGCGGGCAGACCCTGAGGCCCATGGGGAAGCGGGCCGCGCGGCTCCTGGGAATGGCTTCCTTTTTCTTAGCAGAGGTCCCGAAGGGGCAGAGGCACCCGGGTCTGGGCTGAGATGGTCGGGCTGCTCTGTCTGGCAGCTGTGAAGGGCGCTGGCCTAAGGACAGGGCCACCGTGCTGAGAACGGAGTGTGGGCTGCTGATGTGCAGGGGCTGCTGAATGACTCCCAGATGCAGTTTGCACACATTCAATCACCTCTGAAATGAGACATGCTTTCCAATCAATCCTATGTCGCAGTTTAACCAGCAGAGGCTTTTTCTTTCTCAGAGGAATGTAAAGGCGGCTCCAGCCTACAATTAGTGCAGCTAGATTTGAGTAAATACGGCACAGTACACACCACACCCTGCCCTGGGTCCTGAGCTGCCCCACCCTGGAGCGTCATCATAATGAATTATTTTCTCATGCATTCTCTGTTCTAGTGCTGACTGTACCATGACTCACACTGCTGTCTGATCCTTGAGGAGGAGGGGACAGGCTAATGGAGACACAGAAGGAACAGGTCCCACCCGGGCCCCAACTTCCAGTCTAACACTGTATGCAATGGGCTGCGTCTTTAACGGTGCTGGACACGCGGGCGGTGCGATTCTATCCAACCACGTAGACAGGGTTTGTTCGGTGAGAAGGGCATTGGAGCCCAATTTAATTCTCTCATTTAGAGCATGAGAAAAATCGGGGCCCACGAGTGGAGAGTCGGCCAGAGACGGAGGTAGCACCAGAAACTGGGGGTCCTGACAGCACCACCAGACACGCAACACACCCGCGAGGCCTCCTGAAGGCACCGCGTGGAGAGGAGAGTGGCTTCACGGGGCTGCACGCACCCCACTCCCCAACCCTCGCGTCCCTCTCGGGATTATTTTTATCGGGTGTCTTCTCATCGCTCCAATTATGCTCAAAGAACACCCACCACCGGTCCCTCGCCTGGTACTGCCACTGCATTTGCAATCACTTTCGCAGGGGTGCTGTTCTAGAATTCTGTTTCCCACAGTTCAGAAGGGCACCAACGTGTTCGATTCTGGTGTGGAAACGCGGGTGCGCGGTGGGCCCGGGTGATTCTGTCAGGCGCACGCTCCACACGGCCGCGCGTCCACTTCCCCTCTGACCTTTAAGGCAATGAACGCACAGCCAGAAAGAGAAACTTCATTACTTTGCAGTCATTGCAAAACTTGTTTCCGTTATGGTTATTTATTTTTTATCCTTTAAACTGGATGTTTGTTGAACACTCAAGTATGTTTTTATATCTTGGAGTCAGTATCTTTTAAAAGGAATGTTATTGCCAATTTTGTCACCAAGTAAATGGCAGCTTAGTATTACATATTAAGAGGAGTTCACACGATTTTGATGCTGCAAACAATACCTGTGTGCTACAAAGAGTATTTGGGGATGTGGCTGGTGGACCGTTCGGGCCATGTTTTTCTGCTTTTAATCTCACTGGCCAGGCTCGTGGCGGCTCCTGGGGACGCACCGACACCCGCAGCCGCGAGGACAGTCCAGACCATGGTTCTGCTACAGCTACGCCAGCAAGGACAGAAATGACAGGCGACAAAGGAGACTGGAACCACAGTTGTCTGTCTGTCTCTCTCTGAGCTACGTGACCTGGTTCTCTGGGGACCTGGTGGCCGGCAGGCATTGCATCAGCAGGGTCTGCCACGGAAGGCCCAGGTGGGCGAGGCAGGCAGGAACCCTGAGAAAGGGCGGGAGGGCAGAGAAAACCACTGTGGAGCAGAACTGTCTTATCCACGAGAGAAACTGTTCTCTAAGGGCCGGAGTGACACTACAGAGAAGGGTCAGAGAGACCTTAGAGCTCATGCGTCCACTTTCTGGTCGCCGAAACGGAGAAATGAAGGTGAAGTGCAGCCAGGTGAGCCCCGGAAGCACGGGCCGCCTGGAGGAGCCCAGCCTGGCCCCAGACCCATTCCTCTCAGGCTCGAAATCTAACCACACTCCTGCTTTAAGATGCTGTGATGCTAGAGATTCAATTATCCCCTCCATTATCCTGATCGGCTGATGATAAGTTATGCTCTTAAGATCAAAGGCCAAGGAAAAAAAGATAAAAAGTAAAAACAGACCGTGCGGTGAGTGTAGTTATTTTATTACTAGGTGAGTGACGGGGTGCCCGCAGGTTCCTGGGTGCTGGACCTGTAACGAGCATCACTAATCTAATCTCCCATTACTGATCAGCCTTGCCAAGGAATTAAAGCCAGTCCTGCTGGGGAAAACAAGGCAGTCTGGAGAAGTAATTGCAGAGAAATGTCTTCAAAGTCTCTTTTCTTCCTTGACAAGCTGAACTTTTGACCGATTTGCCTCATCACTTGCTTTTTAAAAAGTCTGTAAATATAAACTGTTACAGTGATTGTGGAAAGAGCTGCCCGAAGAAATGCAACAAATCACAAATGAACACAGCAGTAGGGGCACGCTGGTTCTGTGTCTAACCTACAGGTGCTATTATCTCATCAGGAAAGACGGAGAAACAGATCGTTATGCTGTAAGAACACTAATTATGAGAGGCCTTCCCCCTCTCTGCTCTCCAAGCCCTGATCACAACACAGTTCTCTCAACATTCAACGAGCAGAGCCCCATTCTAACAGGAAAAGCACTAATTGGGGCTCTGGCAGCAGCTGCGTGACTTTGATG
Organism: Solenodon paradoxus; assembly: GCA_004363575.1. NCBI lineage: Eukaryota > Metazoa > Chordata > Mammalia > Eulipotyphla > Solenodontidae > Solenodon > Solenodon paradoxus. Next base: position 50,523 of record RJWH01003637.1, read on the forward strand.
TCAGCGACAAGGATGAACTTGAGCAGAATTCTTGATAGCCCTGCCAAGCCAGAGTCAGGAGGGTAACCTTTAGTCTGGCTGCTCGTTATTCCAGCCGAGGTTTCTGGAACCTTCTGCAGCAGGTGCTGCTGTGGGAATGCTCCACATGGGATCCCAGAGACGGGGTCTCTGCTCTGACTGTCATGGAGCATCAAGGAACTGCCGAAGAGGCCAGATAAGGAGGTGGCAGGTCCAGAACCCAGGGCAGCTGGGCAAAGCCTGTTCACTGGAAGTCGTACTGTGCCAACCAGTTCTGGGTACCAGGGTCGCTGCGCATGGGCTGAGGCACGTTCTGGGCCTCGTTCTCCTCAGCTCTAGAAGTTAGCTGGTTAGCCGGGACTAGAAGGGGGCGGTACAGCACGCCAATGTGAATGCATGTGATCCCCCTGAACCGCACGCTTCAAAATGGGTAAGACGAAAATTTTAAGTTATATGTATGTTAACACAAGTGCGCTGGAGAGAAGCGGGTTGGTCTAGCTCAGGGCTGAAGAGCGTCCACTCCGCCAGTCCCGCCCCTCTGAGCTCTCGGGAGGTGGGGGCCACTCTGTCGCCGACTGGTCTCGAAGAAGGGCCGCCTCCCTCCCAGAGAGCTGCGTGCTGGTCTCTCGCAGGGGTCCTGAACCCGGCCCACCACTGGGCTCCCCAACAGTCTAAGGCTGCTCAAGGCCCACAGGAAGATGTAGACCATGACAAAAATGAGAGTTCCCAGCCCCTCAAAGAGTGTAATTTAAAAACAACTTTCTTAAAAGTGAATCAGTCATTACTGAAAGACGCTCGAGAACCCAATCGGTTTTGGAAGTGGGTCAGCAAAGGGCAAGAAGCGAGCGCTCGCTCTGCCCCATGAAAGCTTCACCGCTGGAGAGGCTGAGACCCCGCAACGGACGAACGAGGAAGGGTGGCGCTCCTGCATCACCGAAGAAGCGAGACCAGGCACAAGCGGCCGCAACACAGCGACAGGGAGCACGCACGGGCGCCCCCGGGAAGAGATGCTCTCGCCCACCGAGCAGCTGTGCCGAAGCAAAGAAGCCAACCGAACGTGACTGTGGGCCAGCTTCTTCACCTGCCACCGCTGTGGCATGCACAGAGGACAGAAGCATGTTCAACGGAGTCACGGGGATACAATCAGTGAAAGCCGGACTGTGGGAAACGCTACAGAAAAAAACACATCTCAACAACAGGAACAAAACTGTGAAAGAAAAAAGAGGGAAAAAACAGGCGGGAGACATTTGGTTAAAAGAGTTATTAAAGATACATCGACCCATCACAAGATGTGAACTTTATGGGATCCAAGTCCAAACCAATTTTTAAAGACTAGAATCTGTGACACCCTATGAGAATCTGAGAATCTGAAAACCCACTGGATGCCTGATGCTACGCTACTTCTATTTTAAATAAAATAACAGCTTTATGGTCGTTAAAAAGGGTTTTTACTTCATGTATCTGTATTCTTTTGAGATAAATACTTATGAATAAAATGATATGTCTTATTTGCTTCAAAACGATAGGCTCGGCACGGCCTGGCGGCGCCACCGCAACAGGACGCGCTGCCTCCTGCCACTGCAGTCCAGCTCCGTCCCAAGGACCAGAGACTGAGCAAGCACCAAGATGAACAGCTACATAAAGACACACTGAAAAGTGTTACAAAATAATATGCGGCTTACGGTTGCTGGACTACACGAGTTTACTACCATATTCTATCCACTTCTGCATATGTGCAAGTCTCCATAAAAAAACTGGTAAAATTATCTTCAAAGTAAGACAGTTTAATGAAATTATTCAGGATGAAGAGGCAGAGGACCGAGGATTTCTCAAGGAAGCGACACTACTGCGTGATGCCACCACGGTGGACGCGTCACTCTACATCTGTCAAAATTCACACGGAGACACCGAGAGCGCAGTCGAACGCAGGCCTCAAGCGATGGGCTGGTCCTCGGCGCCTCCCTGTGAGCAGGGGACCAGCTGCTGGGGAGGCTGCGCGGGAGGGACCTGCGAGCCAGGGGACTTGCTTCTTGTCCAAGCTTGTTGTGAACCTAACACTGCTGTCAACATGAAGATTGTGGGCCCGCCTGGTGGCCTAGAGGCTCAGCACAGTGGGCGCGGTCCGCATACATTCCAAGGTCCTGGGTTCAAGATCGCGAAACAACCAAGACGAACAATAACAGAATAAATGCTTCTTCCTCCCTTCCTGCTCACCTAAATTCCTAAAAGCACCTTTCCTTTAACCAAAAGAAAAAAAAAAAAGGACATTAAGTTAAAAATAATAAAAAGTCATCCCATTCATGGTTCTGCTCTACTGCAATATGCAACTGGGTGCCATCCTGCCCTGGAGTCCGACAGGCTGAGCTGCTGCTCTTCAGAGCAGTTATGAATCTGGCTGCCCCCTCTTTAAGGAGTCCACTATTCGGGAAACATTTTACACACGGTTTCTAGCAAAGAACGTTTTTATGATGTTTGCAAGATGACTGGATCATCGCTACTCTTCTCCCACAATCCCTACCCTTCATTTACATCCCAAACCCTACAAGGCCTGCCAAAGAGCCTCTACACACAGAAACGAATCATGGCCCTAAACTTCACACGCGCTGATTTTCTAGCGATGACTATCTGGTGACGACCTTAAACAGGAAAGTGATGTGCCCCTGAGATGACGGCTGTCACTTGCATCACTTCTACTTTTCCCTCCAACCCAGGCCTTGGGCCTGGGGAACTCCCCAGGGAGCTACTGGAGGCAGAGGGCTGGAGGCTGCAGACACACAATCTAGGTCAGACATGGGACCTAACACCTTTCTTTCTGCCTCATCGTTTTCAAGAACAGCATCGGGCCAACCACTGAAATAAGACAGATAAGATCTGAGTATCTCTGCAATCTCTCATTTTCAACCATTTAAGAAATAGAACAAATACGATGTTATCCTCCTTTTGGCCTTAGAAGCAAAGGATAGGTATGAGCAAATAATTGCTTTTTCTAACTAAGCTGTATTACATAGCTGTCACTAAATCTTAAAAGCTGCTCTCAAAAAAAAAAAAAAAAAATCCGATTTCTAATACTAAAACAAAAGCACTCGCAGAATCCTGGGGTGGCTCCCAGCTGCACCCCCCGGCAACAGTGCCTAAAACACAGTGCACGCTCACTGAGAGGTCTGCTGGGTGGAATGAATGGAGCTCTCTTAATCACATGCTCTCGTTTTGGAAACAGAGAGGTGATGTGACACCTCCCTGACCCACACCTGTCTGAGGTGGAGCCATTTACCTGGGACATCCCTTTTCCCCTAACAGGGCTCGTTTCGAAGCACCTGGCCCCAGGAAGAAGGACAGACGGATGGACCCATGATGCACTCCACCCATCCGGAAGATTCTGTAGGATCTCTTTTTCTCTCCAAACCTTAGGCTACTTGGTCTGTCCAAAGGAACATGTCAACTCGCTATTCAAAACAGAATAAAACTGTATGAATCTCCAGAACTGAAGCTCAAGCCAGAACTGTTTCTTCAAATGATTTTCAGTCTGCAGATCACAGAGAGCACAAATAGCTTGCTTACAAGAAAACCGAGGTTTCTTGATAGATGGGGGAGATACATAAAAGCTCAGTGTGAAAGGCCTTTACAAAGCGAGGTGGGTAAGAAAGAGAGGAGGGAAGGAGCACTAACCTGTTTTAGAAATGAGCCAGCCGCCTAGTCCATTAAGTAACAAATGCTGGACGAGGCAAAACTTTCCTCTTATTCAGAGCACCACTGATTCTGACCCCAAAACATGCCGGCTGTAATCAGCAGGGTTCAATCATTAAGAGATTCTCGAATTTAGCAGCTGCAAACAGACTGGCAGACACCAGCTCACATGCACAAAGCTATTTCATGTGTCTGCACTTCGTCTTTCCATAAAACAAATGGGACCTTAGGGCAAAATGGTAAGGGGTACAAAATAATATATCATTCTTCACTTATCAGGAAGAACCTGACAGAAGACACTTGTGCTTCCCAATTAGTTCTTAAAAATCAGTGCACAATATTCAATCATCTTGTGAATTCTGCTCTCCTTGAGAACTCTTTAAAATGGTTTTTGACTGGCAGAAAAGCTGGATAGAAACACTAGCCTGCCTGGTCCCATTGTTTTAGAAAAGCCACACGAAATGTTGAGCTTTAACTACTTCGCTGCTGCTAAGAAGGCCTTCTTAGTGCAATGAATTCTGACACCACTGATGGTAGAAAGCAGTCAGCAAAGACACGATTTAATTCCTTGTTAGCGAAGAAACAGTTCAATGGAGCAGACTAGGAGAGAAAACCCTGGAGGAGTTGGAGTCGCCCATAATTTTTGACAGCATTTGCACGTTTTAAAGGCAAGGATTAAACCCCAGGTTTTCAGCAGAAGTCAGCACAGTTTTCTTTATCAAGTGCTAAATCCAGATGAGGATATCATTTCTTGAAGCAGCAGGGCCCCTAATTCAAACAAAGACCACCACTGAAATTGTTGCCCAAAATACAGAGCTGATTTCAGAGCTGCTAGCTGGGACTCACATGCTATGCCTGTATGAGAGGTAATTTCACACCTTATATAAACAGTTGCTCGTCCACGGAATCAATCGCAGCAAGAGTGAAGGGAACTCCACTGCTTGTTTTGGCTGAATTACCATCAATCACATACTTCTCATTTTTGCACAGGGCGATGGCTAAAGACATCTTCCCCTCCAGACTGGCCTGAGGCAGGCCTCAAGCTGGGCCCACCTGAAGAAGTGAAACCAATACACCACCTCTGACAATGAAGAAGTCAAACACGTAAGAGATAGGCAAACTGTGCCCAATTCCTTTCTCCCTCAGTCTGTTTACTCTAGGATGCGTCCACGGGTGACAAGCTGTCTGGAAGGGTGCTGGCTGCCTGGGCCTCCGTTCAGCAATGACTCCAGGGACTCGGGGTTCCAAGTGAGACCCAAAAGCCAGCTCACGGAGCGCGCTGCCACCCTGCGAGCAGGAAGACAATCCGGTGGACGGACATGAGCACAGAGCAGGTCTGGAATGAGGGCTGGGGTGGGCTGTGGGCCCAGAAACACCACACCACCCCCACCACCCCCGAAACAGCAGAAGGAGCTCGGCGGAGGGGCGCACGGTCGGGCCAAGAATGAAGACGCTTTCTAACAAAACAGGCCTCAGCTCCAACCAGATTTGAGCACGGGCCATCGTCTTCCCGCTCTTTATTTTGAGACAGAAGGAAGGCGAGAAAAGGCGTCGATTCAGGAGGAAAGCGGCTGCAGGGAAGCTGACCACACCACCCCACGCCACGTGTGGACGTGTGATCAGAGCCCTGCGCGGGGGCAGAGGGCATTTGTTCTGCTCACCAGGTTCTTCCACATGTGGAAGTGTGGCGGCAGGGGGCGAGCCTGATGCCCATGGGACACCGCCAGTATTTAGTGCGGTCCCCTCCCCTTCCTTCCGGGATGATCTTGTGAGTCTTCCTGACCAATGGAACGAGGCTATACGCGGCCATAACTCAGAGTCTCCTCTTAATGGCTCAAGAATTCACACTCAAGAGAATTTTAAGACAACGCGAAGCTCAGACCAAGACCAGCCGGCAACCTGCCAAGCAAACCTCCTCATCACCTAGTCATTTCGCAAACTTCCCCCCACAAAATAGGGGCCGCTAATTGCCTGGGAAAAGTCTCCTTTGATTTCAGCAGTGGTTCTTGCTTCAAAGGCTGCCCGTAATATTTTCCAAAATCAGCTTTGACTTTGGTGTGAGACAAATATGTGGAAGTTTATTACTACATTAAACCCAGATTTCCCTCCCAGTCATTAACAATGAATATTTTTAGCATCTAAAAATGTGCATCTCAGACAGATATGTAAATATTTAGCACCAACCTTTTAAGGCTGCTAAGCTTTCATTTTCAATCACGCAGAGGTATGTAAGTGTTTTCATTAATAGTCTAATTATATCCTATATTTTCATTCCACACAATATTTTGCTTCTATATTTGAAATAATTGAATTCATTTGCACTAATAAATGTTCTAAATGGACATTTTAATAATTGAAATTAGCATGTATTGTAGCCCTCAAAGCGATTTATAAGATAAGAACTGTTGTTTATCTCACACCAAGGCAAACAAACTGCCTGGGTCGGGAGGTGCACTCAAGGTCACAGATAAGTTTAAATTCCTCACGTCAGTCGCTCGAATGGCTCAGCGCCCCTTCTGACCTCTGTCCCAAGCACCTCCCTGACGGCCAAGGCCCCGACTTGTCTTCACAACCTTACATCGAGAGTCCCTCTTTTTCTGTCCCCCTCCTCCCCAGGTCGGGAGCACCTTCTCCCAGAGACTCCGCAGGCCAGCTCCCTGTCACACTGTCCCAATGTCACCATCTCCAGGCAGTCTCCCTTCCCCATTCCTTTTCTCGCTGGAGCCCACCTCCCTGAGCCCGGCTCCCCGGGTCTCACAGCCCCGCGGCTCTCCGCACAGCACTAGGCGCATTCTACACGGGCTCCCGGAGTGAACGCACCACGAGGGCAGGCCTTGGCTTTGTTCACAGAAGTATTCTGTGCATGGAGAACTGCGTGTGTGTGTGTAAGTGTGTGTGTGTAAATAAACTGCGAGCACTCAGCTGCCAGCCCCTGGTCTAGACCAGGGTAAGGCAGTGAACAGGACAACCAGGGGCCTCATGAACAGACCTGGCCACACGGCCCTGAGATAACTATAAACCACTTAGGAAGCAGCAGAGAGCGGTAAGCAGAAGACAGAGTGACAGAAAGCTACTTCAGAGAGGCTCGTGGGGTAAACCTGTCTGAAGAGGGGACTTTTCGGCTCGAAACCAGAGGAAGGTATTATTCCAAGCCTACACGTGCCTGTGTGACGGCCCCGACCCGCTGTGGGCTCCGACTCCGTCCGCTTCCCCTGGCACTTCCTGCAGTCGACACGCTGCTTTCTGGCCCTGACATGGGGCCTTCTTACCTGTGGGCCCACCATGGGGGCACGTCCCTCAGCGGCCACTGACACTGGGGCCTGGAACTCAAGCAGTCCAGTGTTTCCTTCAGGGACCTGCGTCCTCCTCATCAGAAACACAGGGTCTCTGTACAACGTCCCTTGAATGTCGTGCAGAGCAAGGTTTGTTAATGGGGACAATCTGAGTCTTTACTGCAGCGGGCATTCTGTCCACTGGCAGAAACTGATGACACCGATGTGTGGAACAAATTGGGCCATCTTTGTCGTGGCTTCTGCCTCAGGAAGGGTGGCTGCACTGCATTCCTTTTTTTTTTTCAGTTCTTCTAGGGGTTTTCTCTCTCATTCTACAGCAGATACTTAAAACTCTACTTTGGATGTTTAGAGAGCTCCCTGCTCCCACATAAGAGGAGACAATTCATCCACCCGAACTCCTGATTTCACTTGCCCGATGAGTATTTTTATATTTGTATGTCCTATAATATTTGCCTCCTGATATATTCCTGACCACTGCTTGGCCTTGGCTATAGACTCAAAAGGCCCGGGGGCTCTGCGCCATTCACTGGAACGTCAGCTCGTGTGCCACCATGTTCCTGTGCCCAGAGCAGCGGGGACACCGCAATCAGCCATGACGTACCTGCTGGCTGAACAAATGGGCTTGCTGATTCCCTGACCAGGGGAGCTTGTCACTGAGCAGGACTTCTGTTTATTTTTGTTTTTAAAGGAAAGGTGCAGGTAGGTAGGAAGAGAGGAGGAAGAAACATTTATTTATTTTATCTACTTGCTCATCTGCTTGTTCCCCTGCCCCGGGCTTGAACCTGTGTCCTGGTGATGTGCGTGGATGACATCCTGCGGCCTTATCCGTTAGGCCACCAGTGTGTGCCCAAGTAGCTTTCACAGAAAGGCTCACGGGCCTTTTCTGGGTTCAAGCGTTTGTTCTTAAAAAGCACTACTATCTTTATTACGAAACTGGGCTGAATATAGAATTCTGGGTCAAACTTTCCACCCCAGTTTTGTGGTGCAGCTCCTGTCTCCTGGCACAGCATGTCCGCTGTGGGCATATCTGAGGGACTGATTCCTGTACTCGCCTCTGATACTTTTTTCTCTGGACACTGATTTTCGGAGATTAAGCCCTTTCTTTGGCTGACTGATACTGGCCCATGTTTTGCTGGATTTAACTTTTTTGCTTCTTTCATTAAGTGCATGAGTAGGGGCAGAAACAGGGACTAAGGACAGGGTAAGAATCAGCTGAAAAGATGTGGGAGTGGTCAGCAGAAAGATGGTGTGATGTGCTGCCCCTTACTTAGTGGGAAGGGGAGGGGAGAGCGGGAGGAGAGGGGGGTGGAGGAGACGGGAGGCCGGAGGGAAAAGGGAGAGGGGACATGGAGGAGAGGGGAGACGGGGGAGAGGGAGGTAGAGGAGCGGGGAGAGGGGAGGGGTCGGTGGACAGAGAGGAGTTCGAGCCAGGCTGCACTGGACTCAGAGAAGCATCACTCTAAACAGGTTGTCTTAAAGAAATCACTACTGCCCCTGATATCACACCTGACAGTGCACGAGATCAAATGTTTTCCTGGTGATATTAAGACGGTCTTAGAGGCACTTCAAAGGCATTCTTATTTTCTTGCAAATTTATTCAATTTTCTCTCCTCCTGCTTTCTCTTTACATTATCCCTACTGTCAGAAGGAAAGTATTCTGACACAATAACAATCCGTTAAAATGCGATGGGCAGACATGAAGACTCAACATGTAACGGGTCCTCTGCCCACTGCAACGACACCAGAAACCCTCGCTCATCTGGAGTCTAGTCTACGGGAGGTCTGGACACGGGAGAACTCTGGCTCGTGTCCCTGTTGGACGTAAGTGACTGTGTTCCTCCTGGGACCCGAGTTCCCTGCTACCCCATGAGAGTACCTGCGAGGTCCTGTGAGGTCTGACAAGCTGAGAGTTTGTGTCCCAGGAGACATGGACGGGGCGGGCTGACTTTGATAATTGTTTAAAGTCGACCTAGGAAATCTATTTCTGTAAATACAACAAAAAGCAAAACAAAAGCATGATATGAAAGAAACAAAATTAGGCATTTCTTCTCCATTTCCAAAAACTTCTCCAGCATATTTTTTATTTAAAAAAAAAATGATAGTAAATATTGAGGAACTGTTCTTTGTCAGCCCCTTGGATATGCTATTAAAGAGGCATGAACTGCGAGCCTGGCTCTGAATGAGGACAGTCACGAGGGTGGGGAGACGGGGATGGGTGAGGCTTTCTCACAGTCAGGACAGTTAGGGTTCTGCCCCGAACAGACGGAAAGGCAGGCCGCAGGCGGCGGCACCACCCAGGCGCAGACACTTTCCTGGTTCCGGTGACATACACACACAGTGTAGACAGTGCGATCGCTGACAAGCAGCCCAGGGTGGTGCGGGGCACGGGAGGGTGTGCACGGCGTCTGTGCGCCCCGATGCCGCCCACCGTATTGCGTCGAGCAGAAGATGCTCTTGGGAATAAGGCACATTCTGGGCCCAGACTTGCAGGAAAAAAATCTTTCCTTTTAATTTTTAATTCAATTTTTTATCTGCTCATATTTAGGCACTTGGTGTTTTGTATTATAAAGGAATTTTAGCATTTATTTTTTAATACATGATGGTACAAGAAATTTTATGCAACAATTACAAAACACGAGAACAGATATAAGGTCCAAGAAACAAAAGAATTGAAAACATTTACACAGACAGGAATTAGAACTATCCATGCATAACGGGCATCTCCACAAATCTGGGCCCCCGAGCGTGCATTTTACATGGCAGAGGGGATGGAACATTCTTGGGCTTCAGTTTCCCTGTGGGTTCTGGAAAGAAGACACCAAGAAACACCTATATTTCATTTAAACTTGGTAACACTACAAGGTGTAAAGACTATTAGCCCCACTTTGTGAGAGAAGAGGCCACCCCGCTCTATGAGTGAAGGAAGCCTCTCCCACAAAGGCTTACAGCAACCGTGCAAGCGGCTGTGGCGACCAAGAAGGCCAGTGCTGTGAGGCCACTGCTGGCCCTCAGCGAGACAAACTTCCTCCTGGAAACTACGAAGCGAGGAACCTGGTCCGGTTCTAACTGCTGGAGCGCTCCCTCCGGACAACAGCCAGAGCCCCGCGCTTTCACCCGAGGAGGGCCAGGCGGCTCCGGGCGGTCTGTGAGCCTCTGCAGGTGACAGACGCTTTCCAGTGATGCGCCAGGAGGCGCTCAGCACAGCACTTGCCGCCACCACGACCTCTACCAGGGGCACAAACCCACCCAGGCGACACACAAGCAACCTGCAACCTCTCGACGGTTTTCAGTTGCAAGCTCAGTGCGCGACATGTTTTCATACCACTGCACAGCCTGCAATATGCCTGGAATTTAACTTTTTACCAAGGGAATGTTCACACTTCTCCAAAAGCAGAGAAGACTAGCACTGCCAGTGAGATCTATCAATTATCCACATTTTATCGTTCTGTCTCATTCTCGCACATAAACATGCTTACAAAAAAACTAAACTAGAATAATGCAGATCCCAGACACGATCATCAATTTGCTAATCACCGACTTCGTCCAACATAGTCGTATTTAACACCCACCATAAGAAGCAGTACATCCAACCTGTAAGGTAACTAACTGGCAGCATCTTGCTCAGAATACTTTGCTCATGACTTCCCACTGGTTGAAATCCACCTCGGCCAGCACCCTCCCCTATCCCTGCTCACACACAAACTGGCTGTTCCAAGTTCAACCTGGTCTGTGAAGGGTCAAGGCCCTTAGGTGCGCTCCGTCCCAGGGTGAGCTCGCGGATATGCCTACAGCTCATTTCCAACAACCCAGGGGGGCTCCAAGGGTCCACCCTTCTGGAAACTTCCTGTTCTGATGGGCATCTTCTGTTTGATCTGTGGTCTCTACCTGAACTCCTTCCATCTGACCAACCCTGAGGTTCTAGACCTGGGACCCCAACGCGCCTGCATGATTTATGTGTCCCCAAGTCTATGGCCTCTGCAAGACTAGGACTTTTCTCTGGTGAGGTAGTCAGTCCAGTGCCTGCAAGAGTAGCCAGCACGCTGATTCCACGAATGTTCACGGAACACCCTATACATGTCCTCTGGAGCCAAGCCTTAGTCGTCCAGCCCACTGATCTGAGTGTCACCCTAAGAGGATGTGCCTCTTGGTTCTCCCTGAAGCCCAGGCTTTGCAGCGTGTAAACCAGCCCGAGGTTGTGCCCGATGTCAGAGTCCAATGGAGCAGGTGCTCTGCCACCTGGCTCCTGGAGGGCGTAGCTCAGAAGAACTGTGAAAAGGGTGATCTACAAATGCCTGGGGTCTGGAACTCGCCTCTCTGCCCCTGAATCTAATTTCACCTTCAACTGGACCGCAAGCGCCCCACGGAAAAGGGCACACACTGTGCGCCAATCAGACATGGGGTGAGAGAGCCGTACACTGTGGTCGATTGGCTGATCAACGTCCCCGGTAACAGAGGAGCCGGGAACCACGAGACGTTTGAGGCGTGCTGAAGAGCGGAGTCTCCAACTGTAACCCAGAGGCGCCAAGAGAAAAGGCTGTTTTCTTTCCAAGACAACTCTTGACAGTCTCTCCTAACTGACAGCACCCAGACACCTGTGAGGCCGCCGCAGACACTGACACGCCTGCTGCGCTGTGGCCCCGCTGCGTTTCAGGACATGCAGCTGCGTTTCAGGACATGCAGGCAGAGCTGCTGCTTCCACATTCTTGGCCCAGCCAGGACCCCTCAGAAGGCAGAGAAGAACATCCGAACTTCACTCGTTCACTTGCTGCTGCATAAATTCAAAGCCGTCTGCTTTCTAACTTATGATGAGAAGCAACAAAAACATCTTTGATACTTATCCCCACTGCCCCTCGCAAAGATCTGCATCAAAGTCCACGAGGTAAGGGACAAATCCTCACTGAGCTCAGGAAGGACCTGTCCTCTCAGAGGGCCAGGGATGCGTCACGTGACCTGTTTTTAAGGCACCACACTTAACATGCATAATGAATACTTCTCCAAATTAAAACACCATAAAACACACTTAATACAAAATACATAAAATGGAATTTAATTTTCTTTGAAGGTTCAGGAAGGAACTCATAGATTTTTCAGTGTCCTGGATTCATCAATTATTTACTAAGCAAGACATTTACCAAAAATGCCTATTAGAGGAGCTCACGTGGTGACCTGTTAACGTTTCATTACATCCTGACTGCCCAGTTCCCGTGACAGTATCTGGGAAGAAAACAATGTTCTCGTGTGTGCACACGTGTGTGCCCGTGTCACATACATGAGGCGGGGCACGGCAGAAGAGGAGGCGTCACTTATTCTGAGTTTAACTGAAGAGGAAGAACGGCCTCGTCCCTGCCTCGTCGCCGTCAGCAGCAATCTTCACCTGCAGGGCATGGGCATGGAAGGCAGGTGCCCCTCCCGAGCACCCGAGGCGGTCACGGCCGCAGTATCATTCGCACGACGCCACCACTATAAATGCAGCCAGCGTAACAAACAGGCAGCTGGAACGCGGCAGACGTACTGCCACCCTGTGACTTCATGCCACTTACCAGTGAGACAATGAGGGGAGGTGAACCAGACACCGACGGGAGACCCGGGATTCGAGCTCAAGCCGTCTGACTCCAGAACCTGCTCCACAGCCAGGACCCCCGCGCTCTCTCACACACCACCTTCCAAAGCCCCAGTCTGACTGTCAACTAGGAACCGGGCTCGCATGCCGCCATCGACCACCAGCTGGCTACCATAAACGCGCAGAGTCCAGCACGCGACGGTGCGGTGCTTGCTCACCGAACAAACCGCACAGAGCCCAGCTTCGCTCCCGGCAAACTCGGCTCTGCGTGTGGGAAGGTTACACTAAAAAGACCAGCAGTGGGGGAAAGAGGAGGAATTCAGACCAGAGCTCTGATCCCAACCGTGCTGAGGAAGAGGGTGCAAGCGTGCGGCACGTGCAGCTCCCCACCGACGGGACAGTCATCAGCTCACTCGGGGTCCGCTGCCCAGCACCGCTTGTCTAAGCTGCCACTGATTCCCAGAGACCCGAACTCAATCACACGCCCTCCACATGAAGGATGGGGGCCCGGAGCTGCTTCGCAGAGGGCACATCCCCGGTCTCCAGACGCTCCTGGTGGTGAGTAACCAAGATCCTCACCCTGGGCAGTGGCACAACCGTCACACGAGGTCCCCAGTCTGTGGGGTAAGATCTACCCAAGTGCGAGCACCCAGACAGAAGTCCCTGTCCTGCCCAGGCCTGCTCGCCAGCCCAGGGAGCAAGTCAAAAGCAAGACCGCAGGCTGGGCGGGGGGTCCTCACACCTGTCTAATTAACCAGTCTGACCCGACACAAACAGATGGGCCCTGGGGGGAGGCTGCCAACCGCGGCAGCTCCATCAGGAAGGCACTCTGATCACAACCACTGTGTCAGATGTGGCGTCCTGGCTCGAGCCGAAAAAGACCGCCTCTGGTCATACAAAGTCACTGGTTTCTTCTACTCCAATCAAAGGAGGATCAGAAACACTCATGTTCCAGTGGAGTGAGGGAGACTTGCAGCTCTGCCTCAGGGCACTCTCTAGCCCTCTGTCACAAAACCGCAGGAAGAGCCCTGGACACTGAACACCCTCGGATCCATGACTTCCATGACAGGATGCTGGTCGGGCTGGATGAGCAGGAGTGGCCGAGTTACGAAGGCTGTGGTGAGACACACGTTATACCATCCAAGTCCGTAACGTGCCGGGGACCCAGAGGCCAGGTGCCTGCCGGGACACGTCAGGAGGCCATCCTCCGTAGGGTCCCCATCCCCACACATCTGCTGGGTCTGCCAGAACGCAGGCCTGTGTTTGTAGTGTGCAGCCCTGAGGGGTGAGACAACCCTGCCCCCAAATCAAGAACAGGCTGCTCTCAGGGTCCCTAGGCTCAGCCCCCTCCTGGGACATAACCACCGCATGTGCAGGCCCATCTGTGCCCTGAGCTTCTCCCTACAGGATGGGTTGGGAAGTAACCAGACGCTATGACATGCTCTACTCCTTTTGCTGGGACCTCTGTCAGAGTCCACATACCTGGGATATGCTGAAAATTTTAGCTTGCAAAAATAAATAGAGTAAACAGCTCCATTCTTTCACACTCTTGACATTTATGCAAAACAGACGGGAAGTGGTGCATCTCCCACAGGACAGCAGTAGTGTCTGGTAGGCCCCTTTGGGTCCTGTCAGGCCCAGCAAATGTTCAGGCTGCACAGACCTGGCAACCACCAGCTCCGGGACAGAAGCAGCACCTTCTGGACCCAGCTCAAGTGGCACCAGCGCCTCCAGCCCGTGGCCCCACCAGCTGTCCCCGCACCACTCGCTACAGTTGTATGCAGGTCCCACCTGGTCAACTGCAGGAGGAGGACCCCAGCCTGCTTTATAGGTAGGACACCTGTTCTGGGGATCCAGGCCAAAAATGTGTGACGACGACATTAGGAGGGAACTCGATCCGCATGACACAAGACGAACTGCACGGCGTGGAAACGGACTGCTACGTACCTCTACCGGTGATAAAAAACAGTAGTTTAACTGCAGCTGGTATCCCTAAGGAAAAAATGAAGTGTCAAGCTTTATCTCCTGCAAACCTGCATGTTTCAGCATGCTGAAAGGGTGTACAAACATGCCACTTTCGGGAAAAAAATAACTAATTACCAGCATTCTGGAACTCAGCCCCACGGAAGCAGCAACAGAGTGGATGAAGATGGCAGCAGGTAAGAAGCACCAACAGATCCCCTTTCAAGGACGAATCTGCTGCTCCGCACGGGGGTGCAGTGAGCTCCTCCCAGAGGGCACGTGTGCCTCCGGCAAGCACTACGGCTGACTGAGCGAGGCAGAGGCACAAGCCACTCAAGGTAACATCACATCCCGGGATCTCTGGGTCGCCCAAGGCTTTGCAGAGCCTATGCCACAGTTTGCAGCCCTCCTCTGTCCAATCCCTTCTTCCCCTCCCTTCCCCAGGGACTGACGCCTAATATCCTATACCCCACACTCTGCCAGACCTGCGTCAAGAAAATCTACACGGGCGTAAACAGGAGGCACAACTCTATCGTGGGCCACTCAGAGCTGGTTCTGGAGCCCTTGGGACCAGCTTTGAAGCCCAGGCCCACTACTTCCCGGCCAGGAGACTCTGGACAAGGCCTGAGTCTCTGAGTTGTCCGCTGTGAAGCCAAGGAAATGACCACAGCTCTCAGGGACAAAGGGAGGGATTCAGTGAGTGCCTTTGGTGTTGAGTTTCATTAGTAAGCTCCTACGGGGCTTTGACCCTCGACATAGGCTCGGCTTTGTTTGGTAATCTCTCATCTCATTTCTTTGAACTCTGAGTCTATAAATCTGGCCTCATTTGTAGAACAGAAATATCTGTTCCTACTGGCTGATAAAGTACTGCTTCTCTGCCAAAAAGCAGGGCTAACAGGGCATAGCTCCAGGGCCACGAGAGCGCCGAAGCAGAATGCCGGGATCCTCATGCACAAATGCTGGGGCGAGTCCTTCTGTTTGCAAAGGACCACAAGCCGTGGGCTTGGTGGCCTCTGCTAGGCTCACATGCAAGACCCAACAGGCCATCAGTGACGTTCCGACGTGGTGAGTGAGGTCTAAGGACAGCCAGATGGAGGGCGGCTGCGGTGCCGCCCAGAAACAGCACTTAAGAAGGACACACACTCTGACAATCCTGTTTTCTCCTCTTGCTCCTCCACTGCCTCCCCAAACAGTCGAGAGGCTCCAGTCCTGGCTCCTCTGCTAATAAATCTGTGACTTCTGTGAGCCAGACATTTCCCTGCCAGTATCCGTGACTTAGCGCCCTTCGCAGTGAGGCGAGTGGAGATGCAGGCCCCCTGGCTCTTCCAGATGCGGTGTCTCCACAGCACCGGGGCTCCTCGCAGGGAGGGCAATGGCACAAGCTATCTGCATGTCTGTGGAATGAGTGGCATTGAATTAATTGGTCTTAGGAGACCTTTAAAATTATAAGTGCGCCCTCTGTTAAAAATAAAACAGTGCGCGCACAAAGACGCGGGTAGGCTAGTTTTAAGAACTGATCCCAGTCCAAGGTCTTTGGGTGAAGTCAGGGGGCCGTGGGGGCACGTGTGTGTGTCCATTTTGACTAACAAGAAGAGATGGGAGTTCAGAAATTTGGTGACTTTTATTCAGCTTCAACACATTTTTTTTATTTTCCCAAAGTGCCCAAATCTATCAAAAATTTTAAATCTATTATAATTTCTTTTTTAAAAGAAAAAGTGCAGGCAGGCTGAGAGAGAGGAGGAAGAGGCATTTTATCAGTTTTTATTTAGTTTTTCACACTGGTTGTTTCTCCCTGGACCTGGGACTTGAATCCAGGAGTAAATGGCTTGCACTCCTTCAGAGATGACTGACCCAACAGCTGCTCCACCGGGGGATGGCTATCTACTTAATTTCGGTGATTTGATTTGATTTTCCCAAGGTGCCCAATCGACTGAAAAAAAAAAAAAAAAAAAACTAAGTCTTTTTTGTTTTATGTCAAAAAGGAAAGGAACATTTTTCTAGAGCTACTATGCTTGGGATTTATGCTGGCTTAATAATATGATAAAAATGAAATGAAATTTTATGTAAGACTCAGAGAGACCTGACGGATGTTTCCTTTGGAGCACTGAGGTGACTGTGGGAGACAGAGATGGGAGGAATAGGACCCTGGGGAGCTTGGGGCCACAAAGAGTGGGGTGAGGGTTGCAAAACTTGCTGACTGTACTAAGGACTGCTGCGTGTCTTCTTTGGACTCGGAATGGCCCAGCAAAGCAAACTCTGCTGTGGGGCAGTTGTCAGGAAGAGAGTCCTGCCAAGCGTTACCTGCCTTCCAAAGACCGATGGAGGAATGAGCCTGAGTCCAAACCCTCCAAGAGGGATGGGAGGGCACAGGCGGGCTGAGTGTAACAGAGCCTCCTCCGGGCAGGGCACACTGTGGGGTCCCAAAGGTGTCTCCAAGGTTAGAGACCAACCTCTGGAAGTGTGACGCAAGACTCAAGCCAGGCGGTCTCTTTCTGAGATGATTAAAGAGTTAAGCACAAGGGTTCTAGGACAGAGGGAGAGGGAGAGGGGAAAAGAGCCAGAGAGGGGGGTGCTGGACCCTGGTCCACGTCTCGGCAGCTGCCCAGTCGTGTTTGCATCCTGACACCCACAGAACACGCGACAGACACTGTGGGGCACGCAGCTGCCTGGGGCCCCTGCAAGCCTCTGAGAGCTGAGGGGATCGGCCCCTCTCCAGCACTGCATGAAGCAGACTCCCAAGGAAAGTGAGGGGGAGAGTGAGGTGGATGCGAGGGCGTCTTTTTCCTTAATTTCCGCTGGGCGGGTTCTCGCCTCAGCCCTTCCTTCTAAGAGGGTGATGGGTAGTGGGCCTGTCTTAGGTTGATCTAATATGCGAAACCAACATTTTCTTTGAGTCCCTGAATAAGGAATTTCAACTCTCCCAAGTCCAATCCTCCAGGGAGTCTCTTGGTCCCCTAGGGAGGAAGAACCTCACAGCCTCCTACTTCTCTGCCCAGCACACTCCACATGCCTCAAAGGGAAGGTCCATTCATCACTGAATTTATTCATCAACTGACATCATGGACATCAGACATCATCTGTTGAATATCTTAATAAATAAAAAGCAGAGGGCACACGCAGGCATCAACAGGTGCTGCGCACTCCATCAACACCTAACGGTCATCTAGGGCAGACTCCACATGGAGGTATTTTCAAAGTCCTCAAAGGAAAGGAGACCTCCATTCCTTCCCCTTCCCCTGCATGTCACGGGAGACACAGGTGGCAAACGAGCAGGGAAAGGCACTCAGCATTCTTACTCATGGGGGACACGCATGACGCCCTCAGTGAGACACAGCGAACCATGTCGGACAGCAAGAGGCCCGGCCCGCAGTGTCAGTGAGGACCTGAACAGCCGAAACTTCAAATACTGGCAGGACTGTCACATGACACGATTACTCTGGAGAACAGTTTGTCAATGTCATGAAAAGCTGCTATACGTCCTTCACAGCACCTGGATATGGGGCCGTGCTTATTACCAGGAGGGGTGCCGTGTGCGTCTGCACCTAAGCTTGTTTGTTGATGCTTTATTTGCAGTGATCAAAACTGGAAATGACTCAAATGTCCAGCCACAGATGAATGTATAGACAAAGCATGGCATCACCATTTAATGGAACAGTGGAACGGCAACTGAAAGGAATGGTCTACTGGTACATGCAACAATATGGATGGATTTCAAAATAATTATGCTGAATAAAAAAACCACACTAAAAAAAAAAGATTCAATTCAAATTCGCTGCTTGAATTGTATTTATAGAAACTACCAGAAAATGCCAACTAATCCACAGTGACAAAAAGGAGCTCAACGGCTATATAGAGTTAGGGTAAAGGAAAGAACAGGATTAGAAAAGAGTATGAGGAAACTCTGGAAAGTGATGATTATGTTCGTTATCTTGTAAGGTGAGGGCTTCATAGGTATCCACATTCATACAAATGCATACACTTTTAACAGGTGCAAGTTACTATGTATTTTGTAAGCCCCCAATAAAGCTGTTTAAAAAAAAAGCTGTAAAGAGGAATACTTACCAGATTGCAAAAAACGAAATTGTGAAAATCTGAGTTACTGAAGTACATTTCAAAGAGTCCAGGGAGCACCCTCACGGCCTAGTGGTCCAGTGCAACCTGGGAGCTGTCCCATACGCACCCCAAGGTCCCGGGTTCAAGACCCAGGCACAGGGGGACAACCAGTGTAAGCAACTAAATAAATAAAATGCTTCTTCCTCCTCTCTCTACCTGTCTGCCTACTTGGCTTCATTCCAGTCTGCATATTTCCTTTTAAATAAATAAAGTACTTAGTTACAGACAGTAATTTAACTAGAAGAGCCAAGCCACTAATATAAAATAAGAATATGTTCAAAGAAAAACAGTAAAATATCACCAGACTGTCTTCCATGGGCCTACAGGGTCACAAGCTAAAACTGGGCAGAGAACGGCTGCCAGTGACAACCCTGAACCTTTTCAGTGCTGAGGAGAGAGCAACCACATCAGGACCCACAGTCTCCTGACTTTGACATTCCAGCAGGTTCCCATGTGTGGTCTTGAGCATATAAGCTCTGCCAAGTTTTCCACCACAACACACGGTGCTTTTTGTCTTCCAGATGTTCTGACCACACTTTCCAGAAACCTGGAGCAGTACCCAACTGGACAGTGAAGACAGGAATCATCCTGGGGGCTGTTTAAAAATCAGGATGACTGGGCCCCTCCCCACCAAGAGCTCCGACCTGATTCTGACACACAGCCAGGGATGAGAATCACTGCTCGAAATCACTCCCCCA
This sequence comes from Solenodon paradoxus, assembly GCA_004363575.1. Classification (NCBI taxonomy): domain Eukaryota; kingdom Metazoa; phylum Chordata; class Mammalia; order Eulipotyphla; family Solenodontidae; genus Solenodon; species Solenodon paradoxus. Next base: position 69,851 of record RJWH01003637.1, read on the forward strand.
GAAAGAGGGGGCCCCCATGTCTCGTTGGCTGGCTCCTCGCCTGGGGAGCCCCTTCTAGCCAGTACTACCCAGCTGTCAGAAAGTCCCCAGAGGGAGGACTGGCCCTGACTGCTCATCCTAGGGACCCAAGCACGCCCCCCCAACAGAAAGACAATGGCCAGTTCTTTCCATACTAAGTGAAACGGAGAAGTGATATACATCATGTCTCGGGAAACTATTAATAAGTACGATCTGGATAGAAAACAGGCTTTTGATTTTTCATTAAAAATTCTCATGTATTTACCATGAATGACTCTCAGAGTGACTGGTTCCACGGGCCAACAGACCCTAACACACTATCCTAACACAGCCCTGACACACCGCCCTGACAGAGTCATCTCCTAGCCCCACCTGCTGCCACGTTCCTGAGGCCACTGTACCTGCGCAGGTTCACAGAATCACTTCGGGCCAGGTGACAGGGAGCTGGTTTACTGCTTCCCATTCACCAGCACCCTAAATAAAGTCTTTCTGAGCCAAAATTAGTGGGTTACTAATAACCTAATACATGGCAGAGAGGGAGACAAAGAAAAAGAGACACTTCAAGAGACCACCAAAATTACTTTCCATTCTAGAAAAGAGCAGAAAGATAAAAAGAAAAAAAAAAAAGTTTCCCTTAGAGCCACCACTGGCTGGGAATGGCATAGTGTGAAATATTAACAATCCTGAAGCTGACTCTTTGTTATGTAAAAAAGGGATTAAAAAAAAGATCCAGCTTCTATCTGATGACCTGTACTATACAACCACCCATTTCTTTTCTTCCTTTGCCCAATAATGGCCAGAGTGATGTAATAACCACACTAGACAGCTGTCTTCCTGGATAAAATCACCTTGCAAAGGAGAAATGCAATTAGAGGATGCAATGAAATATCATTTTTAAACTGATTCTGCAGGCTGCCACATTCGACTTCGTGCTTAATGGCCGGGTTCTGTATTATAGTTTTCTATTTTCTGCAGTTTCTCTTTGATTCAGAATCTATGGAAGACACCGAGTCTTAAATTTCAGTCAGTGTCACAACAGACCTGAGACAAAGATAAGGCAGGTCAGCTGAGAGTGAGGCCGGGCCCAGACGACCAGAACCAGAAAGCAAGGGACCGAAGTGCCACTTACAGGAGGGGCAGGCAGGTGGGGGAGGGTCCTTCAGCAATTCCTCAGGGGAGAAGGCCTGGTCCTCCCTCCCATGGTCTCTGTCATCGCTGGCAGACTTCACCCAGTGGACACTGCTGCTTACCAAACTCTACGCCTTCAGCAACAATCCAAGCTCCAGAACCAGAATGATTTGTGTGAAAATGTCCAAATACACACAAAAGTAGACAAAATAGAGTAACAAGCTCATCTAGCGTCTTCCGTTCTCATCACCCAGTTTCAACCATTAGCAACTATTTCTGTCACACACCAGCCCGCTCTGCCCCGACACCTAACACCTTGAGGACAGCCCGGGTAAGGGACGGCACAGGCCGTCACCTCCTCTGGGCGCCTTGAATGCAGGCTTCACGGGAACCCACTGCAGCGCTCCTGCCCCCGTGGCTGCTGGCTGGATGGAGCCCAGGCCGGGCCTGCAGACCATGCAGAGTGAAAAGCAAAAGCCACAGACACAGCGGGGGCCAGACAGCACGAGTCGGAGGTCCAGATGGAGGAGCTGCAGAGAGGCAGGCACAGGGGGCTCCCTGCCGGCTTCCTGCCACAAGTCAACACTTCTGAGTCTGGGGGTGCGAGCAAACCCCCTGGCCGAAGCAGGGAGCAGAGCACGACGGTCCTGACAAGCTACAGATTTCTCTGTGGCTGTTAGTTGAACCAAATATGGTTCTCACAGAGGAAGAAGAGGTTCTTTTACAACATCTATGCTAACGAAGCACGTCGGTGTTCTCCGTAGACAGATTTCTACATTAATATTTATGAGGGATTCCTCATTTACTTCTCCCAGAGACATTTCTCCTGCCCGAGGAGAGGGGCTAAAGATACGTAACACGGACCAACTATCTTCCAAACAGCTACAAAGGGCCGCCTGGTTTATCCGCTACTTGATGGCTCTTCCTAATACACCCTTTCCACAGACCAGCCCGTGCTCGCGAGCCAGGGGCCTGCTGCCTCCTGTGTGAGGGACACGCTGCCAGGCCTGCGCGGGAGTGGGAGCCTGCCTTCTGATTGTCCTCACAAAGCAGGCCTAGGCCTGCAACTCCAAACCGTCCCCCGTGGGCATGTCTGTCCATGTGGCCCCTGGTCCCGGCTGCGTAAACATCTAACGGTCACACTTCCAACTTACTAAGAGCCACGAGCGGTACGGACACGTGTCCAGGACATCTTGTCGAAGGACACTCTCGGGCTGGGGGGACTGTGCACTGAGGGAGCCAGCTTCAGGACTCACTCATGGAATCATGGCAGCAGAACACAACCCCGATGGGAAAGGTGGCCAGAGAGCCCAGATCCTCGAGGACTTTCCCGTCCAGCCAAAGCGCACGGCAGCAAGTGGCAGGAGCCGAAGAGGCTGCAAAGTCTGTGAGAGTCCCTTCTCACAGGACTTAGGAGAGGAAGGTGTCCCGCTGCCCTGCCGGTGATTCACGTCCTTCTTCCCCAAGCAGTGACGTGCCCGCAACGACTTTCCCTCCACCTGCCAATAACACGAACACATAAGAGGACCTTTCAGAACTGCCACTGAAAGTGTCTTCTGTGGGCTCTCGAAGGAATAAAAGGCGACAAGAACGAGGTGACAGTGGAGACTGGAGGCATATGAGGCCTATGTCGTACCCTTGACCTTCAAGGGCTCTCTGATTCTAGTTCAAGGCAAATGGGAAGCAAACAAACGCGATCGCAACAGAAAGGCAGAAGGAAATGAAATGGTGTTCGTGCCATCACATTTTCACAGTCCGATCGGGCAGAGCCAGGCGGCCCCGTCCCCATGCTGAGGCGTCGAGAGCTCTGAACACTAAGGGCTGTTTCTGTCACCATGTCAAGACGGCCGCCAGCCCTTACAGTCTTCTGACCCCTTTCTCGGCTATAAGAAGCAAATATTAAAATGGCAGGGGACACTGTACTCTGGCTCACACCAACCACGGAACCAGTGCGCAGAAAACCGGCTGGAACTGGAAGCCTGAAGGCATTCTGTTGCGGAAGCAGAGACACGATGACTTCCAAGACTGAAGTTGTTCCCACGTGTCAACCCTGCCACACGAACCTTCCTCCCCACACGCCGGTGCGGACAAAAGATTAGGACAAAGTTTTTGCAATACGACTGGTACCCCACACCACTCCTGGAGACAGCGCCAGCCCTGGAGGAAAGAGAAGAAGCGCGTCGGACAGCTTCCACGTGACGGAGGGTAATAACGGCTTCACAGGACTGGGTATTGGAAACTGATCTCTTCCTTATTAATGTGGTCCCGCAATGGAGAGGAAGACATCTCCATGTTCTAGAATGCAAACAATGTTTTAATCTTTAATTATATTCTCAATTTCAGCTCTTCTGGAGGTAGAGCCTTCTAGTCCGAGGATTATTTCTTTATTACACAGCCTCTCAGCGGTATTTAATGAATATTGTTACTTAATACTTGTCAGCAGGGGAAAGGAGGAGTCAGTGAGTTTCTGCCAAGTTCGGATGACTTTTGCCCACACTTGGGAAACTTGGAGCTGCCGGCAGAGCTGTTTCCTCTTGGGGACACCCCAGACGGCACAGCTGCGCTGCTCACCGGCCCGAAGCTGGGGGCCAGGCCACCCGGGAAACCGTGCCTGCGGGAGAGGGACGCGGGAGAGGGACGCGGGAGAGGGACACGGCAGAGGGACGCGGCAGAGGGACACGGGAGAGGGACGCGGGAGAGGGATGCGGGAGAGGGACGCGGGAGACAACCCCTGCGTTTCCAAGGCTCCTGGCAAGGGCCCTTCTGTTCCTCAATCAGGGTCTATTCACTGTGTCTGCCTTTGCTCAGAGGCAAACTAAACTCCAATAAAAAGAGATGCCAAATATCCTTGTTCCAGGCTCCCATCACCATTAACAGTGAAGAATTTAATATAAACTTATCAACTTATAACCACACTCTGCACTCAACAAAATATCAATGGCCTCGGGAGGCAAAACAAAGCCGAAGTAAATCAAGGAGAAAATTAGTGCCTGCGAGTCAGCACGCTCACTCACGGCCACTATTCAAATGACACCTGTGTGGCACAGCAACCGCAGAGACCGGGGGCTCGCGTCTGTGTGGCTGAGAAACAAGACTTTAACTGGCGACAACCAGCCACAGAAGAGACAATGACGTGATGGTCAGGAAGCTACAGTGAGACTTCGCTGAGCTTCCCCTGGCAGCGAGGTGCTGGGCTCCATTTACACATCAACGACCAGGATCAGCTCCCCGCCTCATTCATCACCGGCTCCAGCGGCGCGGAGAATCCTGTTGGTTTTGCATTAAGCAAAAGACAACATGAGCCTTTCAAGACGAGAAGCAGCATTTATCACACATCCTGGAAAGACTCCAATCATCTGTATTAGCACCACGTGGAGTTTCAAGTCGATGGTCTTGAGAATGAGCGCGCACGGCTGTGGTGGAAAACAGTCAAATCGGTGTCTGTGCCAAAGGCAATCTGTTGTTCAAACACGGGAGGCCCCCGGTGTGCGTGCCGTGTCCTCGTCCCTGCTGCCTCTCCTGACTTGATGGCATTTCTTGCCGGCACATTTGTCCCTGCACGCCGTTTCTGTGCTATTGTTATTACAGACCCGACCCAGCCAGCAAGAACAGGAGTGTAAGCTGAAGACCCCCGGCACGCACAAAGGCATCAGACAGCTAGAAACATGAAAATGCTGAGGAAATTCTATGGCGAGGGTCCAAAGAACACCAAGAAGTAGTCAGGTGATAAAATGGAACTAACCACTGATGCGTAACTGAACCTGAGCAAATGACACTGGAGAGAGTATCTTCTGCTCTGCGGGACTCCGTGCTGTAAGACAGCCCTTGGGAAGCAAAACTGGGTGGAGGAACGGGAATCAGAACGTGGCTGCCGGGGGGCTGGAGAAGCGGGAGACAGGAGAGTCCACTCTTTGCAGGAGTCTTGCCGTGAAGAGGAGAGCAACGAAGGGGAGTGGAGAGAGAAGTGGGATTCCGAGCTGGCTGCTGCTCCAGGGGCTGGCTTCTGGGTGACGTGTTCACACGCTCCCAGGAAGGGCTGGGAAAGGGGACAATGATGATGTCAGAGGGAAGAGTGTGGAGAAATGGTTCAGCGGAGGTGAGGGGATGGGACCAGGTGGACACATGTAGAGCTGTCCTCACCTGAGAGCATGGACAGCGAGTCCCCAGTGAGTGGACAGAGGCAGCCTATGCAAGGAGATGTCTTATTTCTCTTACGGAAGAAAATGCAACACAACTGTCCCCACAACTTCCGGAGGGGGGTGGGGGGTTGGGGGGGTTAAAAACAACCTTCTGCAAATCACTGTCCAGGCAAGCCTGGAGCGATTTCTAAGAACAGAATGAGGACACAGCAGTCTTTCACCTCTGCTGCCACCAAACACACCGCTTCATCATACTGTATTGAAACCAATCCATCACGTTAACCTAAAAAGCACTGAAAATGCCTCACACGGCTGAGTCTGCTGGCTGAGAGCCGAAGCACACAGGGCCGTGTCTGACGTCCATCGAATTCACAGTATCTCAATATACAACCCACAGTCCACCAAAGTCCAGACTGAGCTCCGCCTCAGGGCCACAGGCCCGACACCACTCCCCAGCAAGGGTCACCTCTCCTCTGTGAGAGCAAGTGCCTTCTGCAAGACGCCACTGGAGGGGAACGCTCGGGAGCCACGAAGCGCGAACACCTCATCGGTGTCCTCTGAACGCTAACACGGGACGGGTAAGAAATCTTCCGCTGTGAGCATGTCTTCCTGCGAACGTCTCTGGAAGGGATGAGTCGTCAACCATGAGCCACTAATGCTTGAGGACTCGGGGGAACTGAGTCCTCAGCGACAGCTCCTGGGTAAAGCCATCGGCGCTCAATGCGCACACGGTCCGAGCTGCCTGTGTTCTTGCCCCGCCTGTGGCCGGTGTTAGACACGACTGTGCACGAGCAGCTCTGGGCCACCCAGCTGGCGACACCCCAGCACAGACGTCCACCTGTGCCCGCACTAGAGGGGGCCCACTGCAGAGGCCGGCCCTCCGTCATCGGCTTCCTCCACTGTTCAAATGTGAACCCTCTCCTGAGACTCCTGGAAGCCTCTGCAAGAAGACACGAGTCTCCAAATCAAAGCCTCTCTCCTCACAGCTGGCAGCAGAAACCCAGCGAGGCCCAGCTGGCGCCCCCGAGGGGTCTCTCAGCGCCCTGCCCGTGAAGTCCTCGGGCACCTGAGGACCGCGTCGGGACACAGCACACGTTACTACGCTGCCTGCTACTCGACGCTGCTTCTACTCCAAGCTTCCTGAAAGCGAAATCATGTCTCATTCATCTCCAGATCCACAGCGGAATACACAGGCTCAGCCACCTGCAGGCCCTGACTAATATTTGCTGAATAAATACGTGAACGGGGTGACAGCGGAGCAGCCACTCTTCCCTCTGGGTAGTGTCTCTCCACACTGGCCACTGCGGTGGTTCAAACATGCCTGCAAATTCTTCAAAACTCCTTCCTTCGAAAGGGGGAGCTTCATCCTCTCCCTCTGAACCTTCCATCAGACTTGGTGACTCATTCCTAAGAACCAGAAGAGGGTGGAATTGAGGCCACGTGTCTTCTGAAGGTGGCCATGAAAAGGGTAGCCCAACACGCTCCAGCGGCCTGGTGGGTAAATGTGTCACCTTGCTGGCCTAGTCAACGCACAACCCAAGGGCCCGTTTCACAACTAGGGACCAGGGACACAAACAAGATGAAGAAATAAAACAAATAAATGAAAAAAGAGGGGTGTGGTAGCCTGTCCAGTTCTCGTTCTCCCAGTGTGCTTGCCCCAGGAGGAGCCCCGCCATGTCGTGAGGTTCCTCAAGCGCCGGCGGAGAGGAACGGGGTCAGCCAGCGCCCGCATGCAGCCTGTGTGTGAGCAAGTCACCTAGCAGGGGTGCCCGAGCTCCAGTCCGACCTTCCGGTGACTGAGGCCGAGCTGACCTGACTGGACTCCCGTGAAGCAGCCTGAGGCAGCCCCCGAGCCGCTCCGAGACTCCCAGTCCACAGAGAAGAGAGGCGACATTCACGGCTGGTAAACCACGGAGGCTGGGGGCCCGCTGTTACGTGCAACAGATCGCTGACAAAGCAACCGGCAGGGTTCTGAGTGCTATTTTACACGTGAGTTCAAGGGATTTCCTCAGTGACAAAACGAGTCTATGGTCACGTCAAACTTATAATGAAAATGTTGTAACTGGCAGTCTCCTACAACCACAGCATGGCTACCTGATATCTAACCAAACAGTCCGGAGGTTAAATTACACTCGCCTTCAACTGTGACAGCTGCACGCAGTACCGCTGGACTGTGATACAGGATACAAGCCGGTTGTGGGCAGGGGGTATTTATTGTTTTTGAAAGTTATATATTACATACATATATACGTTTTTTTTAAATCAACAGTTATGTATACTGAAGTGTCCTCCTTTTCTAAACTTTAAATGTTATAATCCAACTGGGTCACAGCTATGTTTTACTGGCGTCTCTACCCCCGACATCTCATGCACCGAGCTGGCACACAGCAGCTGCTCGATACCACTACAATGAGTGCCTTCTAGCTACAGAGCTGCCTACTGGACTCCACTGGACACTGGCTCTACAAAGGATTCCAGGATAATGTGAACCCAAAAAACTCAATCATGTGAAAAGGCAGCAGTCAATTTTCACAGGAAACAAGCTCCTAAGTATAGGAAATCATTTCTACGTTGTATTCTTAGGACATAGTAACCACTTTTCTCTTTGAAACTAAGTATTTTGAGTGATTTATTATAAATTTATAATGGCAGTTGTGAACACCTCTTTTTTTCTTTTTTGGCATGAGAACAGAGTCTGTTGATTGCCTTGGTGCTTAAAATAGTTTCGAAGTGTCCTCATAATAGCATGTCACCTGCAAACAGGTTTCAAGCCAATGCAAATTAACAAATGGTGAGCAGATGGACTAAGAACTGACTTTGGTTGAGAGAGTTAGCAACAAACACTCTTTGGCTCCAGTCTTATGGGACCATTAGAAAGTCTTTCACTTCGTGCCAAACATCCTGCCTCGGTAGACAATCCATGCAGGGAAAATGACAAGTTACAAGGCCTATTAGGGTTCCGAGAGCTGAAAGCTGAGATCTGCAGTCGCCGAGTCAACCGAGGAGCAGCAGACAGCACCATGCTCCTAAGAAGCGTTCCACAGAATCGCGAACAGACACCCGCTCTGCCCTGCCTCTGTGGTCTGAAAAAGACGGAACCCCCACGAACCTGTTAGAAGCTGTGAGCACCCTAAAGTGGAAGTAAATGTTAACTGCCAAGAAAACCATTGCGAGACCGTCTACAAAATTCCGCCAGCGAGAGCAGAGATCCCTGTGACCTCCCACCCTGAACGAGCCCTGCTCCTGCACCTCCTCGTCTCCATGAACGCCATCTCCTGGGAGCGAGGCCCTCGCCCCGCACCTGAAGCAGCTACCCTCCCACTCCTTGCCCACTGTCTCTTCCCCTTCCTAAGTGCCAAGCATAGTCAGAAGTGATTGTGTTCGCTTACTAATTTGTTTAGGCCTGCCTTTGTTTTGTTTTTCCCTTTTTTGGTCTTTTTCCCTGAAAAAAGGAAAAGTCTCAGGATGATGGGGCCAGATCAGTCTTGCTCACGATCATTCTGCAGAGGCTAAGACAGTGCCTGGCAGGTGGTAGACGTAATAATTATCTGCCGACCAAAGAGCAAAGGCAACACCTGAGTCTCATCTACAAAAGTACCTGTGGACTGGAGATTTTAAGTGTGGTTTACAACTGAGGATGCTCATGAGAGCGCGCACGTAGGAGGGCAGAAAGCTTGGGGACGTGTGTCTAGTGCGAGTCGGGTACGGGGAGTGCGGCTGCTCTCAGGTCGTGGGCGCTGGAAGGAAAGAAATCAGCAAGGTGCTCTCTCTCGTTTGTTTGGTCCACGCCACGAGGAGCCAGGCCCTCAGCTGCTCGGCCTGTGTGCACGGTAACCCCCAGGCGGTGGATGCATCAACGGTGGCATATTCAGAGGGGAACTGCACCACAACAGAAAGGAACAAAACAGCGGGCGACCCTAACAGGTATCCCACGAAAAAACCTGATACAAAGGGCTCCGTATTGAGTGTGTCCATTCATATGAAGTTCAAGGATGGGTAAAACTGTTCAAAGAAGTTAGAACAGTGCTGAACTTGGGGAGGGAGATGACACGTCTGGATGGGGAAATCAGGTTCTGGGAGACCTGGCTACTGGGCTTGACCCGGGTGATCACTACAGGGGCGTATATATGTGTGAATCAGCCACCCCTCCTGCTGGGGAAAGAAGAGTATTTATCCTCATACACACAATCATGCGAAAAAGAACACGTGAGGCCAGCAGTGACTGGAGTCCCAGCTGAGTGTCCGGGAGGCCTGGAGCACCTCAAACGCGCTCCCCAGCTTCTCCCTCGTGAAACGGACAACCGTGCTTACCACTGAGCTGACATGTTACCACTATGGAGAAGGAGAGGGGACCAGAGAGAGAGACGGCGTAAGCTCCTTGGTGGAAAAGTCATACCCGAGACATGTAAACGACATGTAGACTACGAAAGGCCCTGGAACTGCTTCAGAAAATTCTATGCAAAAAGCTACCCTGGCTTGGTTCTAGTTCTAACAGATACTTTTAAAAAGAAAGAAAGCGTTTCACAGACGTCACTTGCGTTAGGCAAACACGCGCACGAGCCGTGTCCCCCGGGACAAAGGTGCTTTTTCAAGCCCACGGAGACTCACTGAGGAGGCAAGACGAGGGTGGTGGGCTGAGCCTTGGGCCGGCGCTTCGCAGACAGCCCCATCTGGTTGGCCGAGCGCTTCAACGACTGATGATTCAAGAGGCCAGATGCCAGGCCCGCGTGGTACTGCAGCTGGGGAGAAAACAAAACAAAGGGGGCGGAAAAGAACATTTGGTAAGAGTAGGACAGGGATAGGACAGGGGTATCACACTACCAATATTTGATCCGTCTGTCACCTTAGACATCTTAAACAACTTCAAATATAGCTGCTCGTACTTGGCTCCAAGGAATTTATTCCTAAGGAGATAATCAGACATGTAGAAAAAGAAACGGCTAATTTTGTTTAACACAGCATTACACAATGATGAAAAGAGGGAAATAATCTAAATGCCCAACAATAACGGGGAAATTGATTAAAATCTGGAAAGAGCTTTACAACATCATTTTTTTTAATTATAAAAAAAAGAGGGTATATAGCAAACAGAGACTTAAAAAGTTATTCTCTAAAGTGTTAACACTGCGTCTTAGTAGCATTTGGTAATTCTGACTTCTTTAATTTTCACTACTATTCATATACGCTTATGTGAATGGCTTTCAAGCTTCTGTCATTCTTCATAGGAAGACCCGGAGAGTTTCCTGAAAGGTGAATTCGTGCTGGGAACTCTTGCTACTGCCCTATCTGCTTCAACAAAGCCGTGTAACCGCAGTCCACACTGCAGTTCAGCAGCAGCACAGGACGAGATCTGCACACAGAACGCGCGGTGAAGGGACATCGTCACGGGAGCAATCGTCAGAGTGGACTCTTGAACAGAGCTCAGGGCACCGTGTTCACGCAGACGATACAGCTCGTTGGGGAGAAGCGGGTGGAGACTGGATGGCAGCCTGCACGCTCACTCGGAAGGAGCACGGGGGAGGGAAGCAGCGTACTTGGAAAGGGCTCGGTGCCAGCGTCCTTTGCTTTGTTCCCGGACAAACTGCTGAGCTTGGAGGTTACTTAGGGTAGATCCTTTTACTTCTCTAGACCTCACTTTCTCTGCTGGAAAAGAGAAATGACACCGCCTACTTCCAAAGGAAGCAGGACTTGGAAAAAAAAATCCACTTCACTGAGTTAGAATTCGCATGAATGAAAAAACGACTGACACTAAGTGTACAGCTGGATGGGTTTTGAGAAAGGCAGGTGAGACGGTGAGACTGCCACACCCCACCAAGACAGAGAACATTTCCATCGAGGCGAGAAGCTTCCCTGTGCCCCAACAGCGCAGTCAGGCCCAGCCCACCCCGACGCCTACCAGGCCTTCCGGTCTAAGACACAACTCCTCACTCTCGCTCACTGTCAAATGAAGATTGTATCCGATCTGACATGTGCCAATGACTCCTGCCTTCTTTTTTGATCCTGTCCTTTTGTGTTTGAGATCAGGAGTTGTCATCAATTTCTCTATAATAAATTTATCCTCGAACGATATCCCAATTGTGAACAGATGTAAATAAAACAGGCACATGTGAAAATGCCAAGCTTGGAATTTGGACGGAGACCATTTATATCAACCAATATGTTTCTCCTTCTCTTCTCAAATTAAGCAAGGTCTTCCAAACATTTATTTAGAATTAACAGAACATACAAACAGTAACTCATTCTGAAGCTCTGAATCAATTTCTTTTCAAAATGCTCTTCCAAAGCACAGATTTCCTTTGCAGAGTCAGCTACACACAGGTCATGGTAAGGAAACTGGTGGCCACCACAGAAAGGGCCTAGGCCTCGCAGGCAAAGGTTAACACTGCTCTCAAGAATAAACAGCCCCACCGAAAGCCAGCGGGTGCACACACATAGAGGGGGAAAGAAAATAAAACCAATTGAAATGATCTGCTCCTTGCAAGAGGCTGTAAAAAAGAAGATATCCAGTGAAGACTGGAATGTCTGTGTCTGGTGCATCCATATTGCTTTTTAACAGGCTGTTGATTTACTTGGTCGATCTGCTGTGGGAGCTTCATGGCTGCACAATACAAGACAAAGATACATATATCACATTCATAAAGAAAATGGTGCCCTTCTCAGGGTGGAGGAGAGGGGCATAATTTGGCTCTCACAACTCATCTTAGACCAATGAAATTGCTCAAATTTGTTTTTCTCCTACAGATTTCTTAAATGGGAAATCAATGGAAGCAAGGGACAGTACAAGTTTGAAAGACAATGTTTCAAAATGTCAGCTGCTTGGGTTTCGATCTTCCCCACCAGAATGTGCAATGAGTGCAATATGCATGGGGCTTTATGGAATTAAAGGGAAAGACAGCTTGGCAGGGGTCCCCTCCTGGCTCAGGGAATGTCTCTCCTTTTGGCTCTCCCTCCTCTCCGAATCCTCTTATTAGGGGCCATGCAAGCTCAGCCATTCTAGCCCTGCTGACTCTTTGAGTGGAACAGTCCTGCTAACGATGCAGACTGGCAGGGTGATTTTGCCTACCTGGCATCATTCTGAGCTCTGCTCAAACCAACAAACAAAACAGCCGTAGCGTCTGCTAGCTGCTGTCTCTCAGTCCGCTGCCATCTTGGATCCCCCTCTAAGAGCACACGGAGATGGAAGGAGACTCCTCTTCCCCCAGAATGGAACCCGCCCCTGAAAGCTGCCTCACAGTGATTAGGAGACATTTGTTAATCTTATATACACATCCCAGTTTCCAGGAACACAGATCCAACTGTCAAGATCTATAAGGGGTCCATTAAATATTTACTGAACCATCTTTATAATGGGAGAAAAGGTCAAAGTTAATAAAACTGAGAGGCAGCTCCTGTCCAACTTGATTTATACATTATTTAAGCACGAAATACACGATTCCATGAAACACAGTGTAGGTCTGAAAAGAGTCTTGCAAAACGTTCACGCAGCCAACGGTTCTAAAGCAGCAGAAGGGAGTTCAGAGCTAATCCACAAATTAACATTAAGAGCATATCACTCCCCCAAATGCTGCCATAAGTTTTCAATTACAGGTTCTGCAATATTTTCTGTAAAAATATATTTCAATAAACATACTTCACTCCAAATGTCTGTGGCATGGCAACAACTCTATTTCAAAAACTAACTTATCAAAGTTCTACCGTGATTTTTCTCTCCCAGATCATGTCTGCACTGAGCAGCAAGCAGGAAATGAAAGAGGGACAGAAATAACACAACCTATTCTTCTAACCTCCACCTCTTCCCGCTGTGGGGGATGGGAGTGTTTCTGTGGCAAACTAGGGGGAAGGGGCCCTTATTTACCAGTGAAACTGCCACTCAGCGTTCTCTGGATTTTGAGAACATTTCCCTCAGTTCCAGTTTTGCTGTCTATCCATTTCGCCCCCCCATCTTCTGTGACTGTCTAGGGGTGTTCTGAGAGTTCTCAATAAAGCCCTTTCTCATCAGTTACATCCACTCATTACTCCCATGCTTTGGAAAATCTCAACAGTTTATAATGACCCGGGAAAACACCATTTACAACCAGGAGAGTCTTGATTTACTGAGTACCTTTTAAAGTGATGCGGTGTAAGTGAAACAGGCATCGCAAGTGCCAGGCGTGTGGAGGGTTCTAGTAAACTCTAGTGTAGACTCGGAGTCTCGGGAAAAGGCTTCCTCTCTGCAATGTGCCAGAGCTGCAAACTAACAGAAGCTTCTCTAGATCACAGACACTGTATTTTCTCCAACGGTCCATACACCTCTGCAGCGTGCTTCCTCTGGGCTTCTAGATGAGTCATGGTTTTGGCGTCACCATAATGTCCCTACAGTTTCATACAGAACTCCTGACCATTTTTTCCCTCCCAAGCAGCCCAAGTCTCTACAGAATCTGCTTTTAAGAAATCCAAACTATTGAGAACCAACGCAATCAGCTTTAATAGGCTTCAAATACACATAACAACATACACTAGAAGGAAATGGTATGAAAGGAAATGATCAACAAGATTCAAACAGAAAGCTGCTGACTTAAATAATCTTGGGTTCAGAAAATCGGACGGTGAGTTCCCCACTTGCTTCATGCCTTGTACATGGTTCTCAGTCTTGTCTGCTCCAAAATAATAAAGGTCACATTTTGCAGTGGACAGGAATTTGAGAAGGGAATGCATCATACCAATCACATACAATATACTAATGAAGCTGGTGGCATTCAATTAGACCCAGAACTTAAAAGCTGAAGTGTTTGCTGAAACCCCTGGAGCCCTCAACACAGCAGAGATTCACATGCACCATCACCCTGCCCAGGCCATATGGCCTAGATCCCACTTTAAGGAAACCTGACATTCAAAAATCTCAAAACTTGTAAACCAGATCAACCTTCTCACTGTGAAAATCATGATTTCCTTTTCAAGAATTACCAAAGGCAGGGGTAGAGATGTGGAGTGGAGTGGAGTGGAGTGGAGTGGGCAGTCTCTAATCTTCAGGTGTGATTCACTTTATTTTTAAAAATCACTTCATGTATAATTCCGTAGCAGTAACTAAGAAGCCTAGCAAGACACATCAGCGCTATCAGTACTCTTCTAACTCAAACCTCTGACTGCGGAATGAGTTAGAAGTCACTTCTGATAAGGTCTGGCTAGACCAGACCCCAGAGCGCCCACAGAGGGGAGAAAGGTCAGGAGGGCGGAGAGCCGCCCCGCCATCTCACTTTCCTTCCCTCTATGCCAGTTTCCCAGCTCCAAGCACAGAGCTCCCGTCTGCACCGGATCTGGGATCTGGGATCTGGGATCTGGGATCTGGGATCTGGGATCTGGGATCTGGATCTGGTGCAGGAGTGAAGCTGGCCACCGAGGGGGACGTAGCTGGAGGGCACAGAGGTGACTACAGTGTCCACCGTCATGCATGGCGGACATGTGACACTAACGAAATGACCCCGTCAGCTGCTAGTAGACCGGCAGGCCAGTGAGACTGTTATGGCCTGCCTGTCACCGCCGCCATCTAGAGATCATAATGGCCCCGCTAGACAGTCCTCCGAAACCTGGCCTCTGACAGAAGCAAATACATGGCCTGACAGGTGGCTCGCAGTCATGAGAGGACCATGAAGGGTGCCTGCTTCCTCTAATCGCCCGGAAAGCAGGACATCGGAGCCCTGATGCAGCTGGAGAGCAGGAAGGCGCCCACCGGGACTGCACTCAGATTTCTCCAGATCATCAAACTCAAATGTCAGCGCAGGCAGGGCCTAGGGGAGCCACCATCCACTCCCCGCTTCTCTGTTGACAAGAGATGCTTTTTAAAGAGGTTACTGGCCCAAGGTCACGCCTCTCCAAGAGGACTCACCTTACATGTCTGTCCCACAGGGGGAACAGTGCTGCCTTTCTCTCACTGGAGGAGGCACTGAGACAGGAATTCCTCTCCCAGACACTCGCCACCGGGGAGCAGCGCCGTGACAACAGGGCCATGCTGGCTCTCACTGACTCCCTGCACTGATCTCTTTGAAGCCCTGAGATCTTGCATGGTTTCCATTCAGAGGACTTCAGTCCTGGCTCTGGTGGGGACTTAGGGGAAGTCTTAAAACCTATTATAGTCAGCATTAAAATCTTAAAAGAAATCAAGAAACCATAGAAACCTCAATGTTAACAAGAAAGCTTACATTCTAGATGGACAGTAACACAGGCAACCTCCCGGCGCCCCCCTGCTGCTGCACGACGGCGGCCCCCCAGCGCTGCCTGACGGCTTGTACAGTCTCTCGCTGTCTGGGCGCGTCCGCACGCAGACACACGCGCACGTTTTACTGCGGGATTCTCCTTGTGAGCCTGTGAAGTACATCGTGAAATCGCCCCTCTAGTGTCACGGCCCCCAGAGGTCACTGACAGAAACAGCCAGAGCTGCTGGAATGTGCACCGGAAATGCATCTGAGACGCAGCAGGACGCGCCACAGCTCACGAGGCCCATGGTAAGGACGTGCGACACCGCATCCAGTCACCCCACACAGAGGGGCGTGTGCATGAGCCACGGTGGGCGGGGGCCATCGGAGACCGCCACACAGTCCATCTGCCCTAAATCCATCTGCCCTGAACTGCTGCACATTGGCCCAGAATCAAGATTTATGCAAAACCAGGAGCGCGTGATCTCACTGGGGTGGAAGGACAAGGCCTGCCCGCATCACTGAAATGTTTCTTGCCTGCTAACCAGAAAGCACACGGCGACACAGCTCCGGGGCTTCTCTTGACAAAACTGTAAGGACAGAAACGAGTGTGTGTGGTGTTATCTGCGCTAAGGAACACAGCTACAGAAAAACATCACCCATCTAATTGTTTTGCTTGGGTTTTTATCAAATATCAGATAAGGGTATCAGCTTCATTCCTGGTTTTATCTCCTAGCATTTCTTTCAAATAGTCGATATTTAAAAAAAAAAAAAAAAGAAAAGAAAAACAAGCTTGGATGAGTTTTTATGAGTAAATGATCTTTTTATTTGGTCAAAACAGCATCAATAAACCATAAGAAGGAAGCCTCCAATTATTTGCCTATTTGTTCTCTACTGGGAAGGGAGGTTTCAGGCCTTTCAATTATGAGGGAAGCAGGACAGCAGATCAGGGTGTGCCTCCTGCTCAGCTGTGGCAACGTTTACAGGGCAACACCAGCTGCGCTGTCTCCCTACATGTGAACCCTCGAATGTCCAAACCTCAAAACCATCAAAACAGCAAAGGGAGGGGATGGAAAGCAGCCTTTTTCTTTCCTAAAGACCTGTAATGTCCAGAGTGGTTTAGAACTGCTCATCTGAGCATCCCCGAACTCACACCTTTATTAATAGGCCTTTCTCTACAACTGTTCCTATTTACACCACAGCTGTATGCATGCTATCACACTTCAAAGATGCCAATCAGCTGGAAGAGATATCACTCATAGATCTGAACAGATTCACTAAGAGCAAACTGTGAACGCGGCTAAAAATGGAGGCAGCCGGCCACCACCGGGACTCTTCGTGAAGTTACTGGGGGAGAAGACATGAGAGATGGGCGGCAGAGACTGAAAGAAAAGACGGAGAATCGGTGTTTCCCTGGCCCCGCTCCCCTCCTCTCATTCAGGCCAGGCCCTCTGCCCGCCTGCCCCACAGGTTCCCGGAGAGCGGAGCACAGGGCCAGAGGAAGAGCACGCTGATCATGTCGAGAAGATGCGGGCAGGAAACAGAATGAGGATCAAGGCAAAGCTGACAGCACACCCCACACTAACGAGAGCATGCCGACGGACGACACACGACGGTGACGTGAGTGAGAACGCGCCCTCTACAAGGGGCAGCACGCAGACAACCTTGTTCACCTTTGCTCCCGTTCGGGGAAGAAGCCATGTCAGAAGGGCCGTCACGTTTGCGTCCGACCAAATGTGAACAGCCCAGAAGAACGATCCATTTACACGCTACGCTCTAGCCCACGGCGACAGTGTGTCCCTGACCCTTCTCTGTGCTGAGCAGACAGGAGCAGCAGGCACGGACACGTCCCAGAATCACCTCTGTGCTGCCACCAGAAATGCTAAACACTAGCTTTGCAAGCCGAGGACCAAAAGTCTAAAAAGGCTAGAATTATGTCTGAGAGCCCCTCAAAGTGAAGTTCTATGACGTTACAAAAAGTTTTTATGAAAATAATGTCCACGTGTATTTCCTCATATACAAACCGTCATTGGTGCAATTTAAACATATGTATGAAATGCAAACAGAATCACCAAGTCTCCAGCCCAGGCAGCCAGCGAACGAGAACTGGGTCTTCATGACCACTTAACTCTGGTCTGAGCTGCACTCCAGCGCAAGGCCAGGGGTCCAGCAGCCACTGGACGTCCACATTCTTACAGTCCCTGGTTCTTCTTCTGACAGTCATAGGCAAGGCCACGGCAAGAATGTCTATTCTCTGAATATTTCTATTGTTCTTAACAGAATCCGTATCTCAGGTGCTTCTCCCTCCAATCCCCAAAGGAATACAGGTTTCTCAATTGAGAAACGAGCCCAAGGATGATGACCAAGGAGAAACCACTGGACACTTTTATTCTCAACTCTAGACATTAAGTCTAAGCATCCTTTGCCTAGCTGTGCCGCTGAAAAGACGCCTCTGTCAAAAAGCCAGTATGTCTGAAGTATTTAAGTGACCAATCTGAGAAACAAAACTCATCATTAGTGGATTAGTTGGAGACTTTGGTTGCCCCCTCCTTTCCCAGCATCCTGAAATGCCTCTTTCTGCAGCAAACACCATGTTACCCTCCATCAGAAGCAGCCTGTCAGCCTCCTCTGCCTCCTTCCCTACGCCACCGTCAGCTGGAGAAGCCACGGGCCGCAACACAGGCACCCGGCCAGCCTGTGGCCCAGCTCACAAGGGGCGGCATGGCAGAGAAAACCCAGAAGGCCATGGTGAAGGGGGAGCTATGTGGTGCTGACTTCATCAGACAGGAGAGGAGGATGCCAGACAAACTGGAAGTAACAGGAGTGGAAGTTAGGAGCAGGCCTGCCTTCCGATGCCGCGAGAACAGGATTGGGGAAATAGGAGAAAGCACTAGGAGGGCCATTTCTTAGGGGCCATTTTAACAAGAGTCTTTGGCCTAGTGGCTTAGGACTCATGGGGACATGGCTCTGCCAAGACGTGGCCAAGGTGGAAACTGGGGGAGGCATGGCCTTGTGCAGAGAACCAGCTTTGGAGTGACATCCTGAGTTCAAATCCCAGCTCGTCTCCGAGCGGCTCTGGGTGTCTCCAGGAGTTTCTGGTCCCTTCTGTGCCTGTTTCATCAGCTCAGTGTGGAAAAAATATTCACCTCCAAAGACAAAGCTGTTTTCTTGCTTGCTGAGCACTCCCTAAGGCAGACTTTAAAGGTGACTTTTTCCTTCTCCCACAACTATTCTGTGTCCGCGCCTTTTAGAGAAACGGTCATGGGATTAGACACACAGCGTGTGCAGAAGCCGTCAGCACAGCGCCCAGCGCCCTGTGGACAAAGTCACCAACTAGGCCCACAAAGCCAGGAGTGGCTGAGGGGAATAACCACTTTCACGTTCACACGCCGTCACCCTGAAGATGTCAGATGAAACACTGGTAAGGGGAAGGGAAAAGGGGAGCCTGCACCCCCAGCCACCCTGAAAGAGCAGCTCCGTCCTGCTCGCACAGCTGAGGAGAGAAGCAAACGCCGGAGGCCTCTGGGCGGACGGAGTGTAACTCAACAAAATCCCACCTGAGTCTGAGGCCTGTGGAAACACGGAAGCACCCCGCGGAAGGGAGACACAGAGGACCCACGGGTGCCAGAAAGTGGGTCCAACCCCGACGCCTTCAGCACCGGGCACAGAGCGCTGCCGCAGCCAGAAGCACTCAGCACCGAAGACCAGGCGCCCCCAGGTGCCCGGGGACCTTGCGCTTTCTTTACAGGGCGGGGGGGCTTTGTGTGGGTATTAACGTGACGGCTGTGACTGTCGACACAGAAGTCTGAGAAGAGGCAAAACAGGCGGCAGCCTACGTGCGTGGTGGGATTTTTCTCAACGCAGAGGGTTACGGCGTTTCCTTCTGGAAGCACAAAAAGAGCAAAAGTCCGACGCAGACCTGTGGGCATGCTTTTGGTTTAAAACGAGCGCAGGTCAGAGTCAACTGTCTCCTGAGCAATGTGAGCCGGCACGGAGGCGACCACCCCAACGAACCAGCAGCGGGTGTGTGGGCAACGGTGCGGAGGTAAATCAGAGGCCCTCCACGCACTGATGCGGGGCCCGGGTGGCTTCCACCTTCCAGCGCGTCCGTGCTTGCCAGCCACTGGGTAACAGTGCCGTCGATACTGCCTGATGACTCCAGAAGCGATCGGGGCTTCCACCGACCAAGCCACACTCAGGCTCTTGGAGCTCGTGGGAGCGAAGCAAGACCATGAGAATCTGAGCGAAGGGACTGGCCCAAAATACACGCCCGACAAGGATTAAACACGATTATTAGCGGGCGGCACTTGCTGAGCCAGTACCGGTGCGACTGAATCTGAGAGCTGGCTGGAAGTAACTGGAAGGCCTCGCCTCTGACCAAACACCCTCGGAGGCGAGGGCCGGTGAAAATGGCCTGCTTCTGCGAGGACTCGGGGCGGGAGTGCGTGGCTGCACCATCAGTGGAGCTCCTGACAGAAACGCTGTCCTGATGCGCAAGGCACTTACCCCGGTGACACTCTGCAGCCGCTTCCCAGCCTCTGTTGTGAAGCACAAACCAGCTACCGAAGCGCAGGGAGCAGCGGTCAGCTGGGAAGGCCCAAGAAGGAGAGTCGGCCGCACGCCTGGCATGAGCAACGCCATCCAGAGGCAGCTCCCGGGTGTGGGAAGTGGTCCTCCGGGGACCGGGGTGGGAAAATAAGGACAGGCAGCCAGGGGCACATAGTTGTTTCCTCTTTGGCCACAATATTCAGAGACAGGATGCCTTTCCCTTCATGTCCAGTCTGCCAGGAGCTGAGAAGTCAGTCCAGAAGCTTTTCTAAAATACCCCTGATGAGTGCACATTAGTGTGGCTCTCTGTGTATCTGCCTGTACTCTCTTCTCACCCAAACTCCACAAGAGACCAGAACTGTCTCCTAGCCCATTCTAGAAGCTCATGGGGCCTCGCACAGGGGCCCACGTGGGTCTGCAACAAAAATAGCAATCCTCTGCTGTTAGAAGGCCAAGATCTGCCTAGAATTTTGACTGTAAGCTCCAGGAGAGCAGATGAAACCTCCCTAGGTGCCCTGTCCTCTACCCTAAGCGCCAGTGTCTAGACCAGTGCCAGCCCAACAGCAACATCGAGCACCTCAGCCAATGTGTCACACAGGACGCACAGAAACCTGGGCGTGACTCTGATTCTTTCAGTTTAATTAATCTATGCAATTACCCGAGGAGGTAGGCCCTGGATCTCTATTTCACAAGTGACTGCCCAGGTCATAGAGCCAGTGCGTGACAGGGTGAGGATCAGAATCGGGACAGCCCGGCTCCGGAGTCCCTGCGCTTGACAGCGCCCCCACACAGCCTCTCTAGAGCGTAGCGCATCTCAACAAGCACTCTTTAAATAAACGAATAAAGGAATCCTGGGCAAGCAGGAGACAGCAAGAAGAAACGCAAACTAACAGGCCCGCACGGAGCAAGTCTGAGTTCGGCATCACCATCACCAGCAAGAGCTGACAAAGAGCGAGGCCCACGGGCCCCACTGCCCGCTCTCCTCTGAAAGCAGCTGGGCCTTTCCAGGTTACAAGGGACAGCCACACTCATGTGATGAGGGCTGGCTGCGAGGCCCGAGGGCGGTGGGCCTCCATCCACAACCAGGCCTCTAGGGGCAAAGCTCACCGCACCCAGTGAGCGGCCCCTCAGTCCACGGCCACACGCCCTCCGTGGTGCCCAGCCTGCAAGTCGTTGTCCACTCGCTGCCTCCTCCGGCCCGATGGCCACCGCTGCTCTCCACCTGGCCCCGCTGCCCGGGCCTCTCTGCCTGCTTCGCACTGGCGCGTGCCAACACCGCACCTTTCCCCCACTTCGTGCTGTCTGCTGTCTGACACCCAGGAAACAGAGCGGGACAAGAATCTGCCAGTACCGAGTTCCTTTTTTTTTTTTTTTTTTTTTTTTTTTTGGCGATACAAAATGTATAAGAAGTTCTCAAAGTCAAAAGCGTCTCATAGATGTAAGTGCCAAACTTACCGGCAGCAAACACTGCCATGAACGGATGTGAGTCTATTTAAACCGAATTTAGCTCACTGAGTGTGAACAGTCTTCTGTTTTGCTATAGTTATTTGATGACAAGGCGGAGCCCAGGCCCGACTGGAAAAATTAATGTGCTTTGAACATTACGTATACAAATGTATACGTTTTTGTTAAATCTTTTTGATTACTTTTTGATAAATCAATAGGTTCTCAAACCCTAATCACGTTCAGACCCCAAACTCGGGTGAGACACTACAAGCTGTGCCTGGCCGTGAAGAGGTCTGCTGGGCAGTGCCCCTGCCAGCCGCACCCCCAACTGTGGGCAGCCTTGACACGGGCGCCCGTCTCCGATCAGAGCAGCCACAGCCAGGCCACAGTCGCAGGCAAAGCAAGTGACGAGCTGCCTCCCTCCTGCACCTCAACGGAAGCCCAGCCCCAGTCACCCCGGCCGCCTTGCTCCCCTAGAGCACCCCTGAACAGCCTGTTCTAGGGGCCCTGGTATCCCCTCTGCCCAGAACACCCAGCCCTGATCTTTGCATGCCTGGCTTGTCGTGAAGTCGCAACTTGACCTTGGTCTTCTCAGAGTCTTTTCTGGCCACTGGATATGTCTAAAGGAGGCTCTAGGGACTCTCCATCACCCCAAGCTGGTGTTCCCTCTTCACCACGGCAGTCAACCGCACTCAGAATCGTATGCACACTGTTTCTGTCTAGTGTCGACTTCCCGCGTGACGTCCCCATCACAAGACTCCGCCCTGAGTCACAAAGCGCTCCAACACCTAAAATGGGGCTTGGCAACCGTAGATCAACACAACATTCCTGAGTGAACAAAAAGCATGGAAACACTCCGAGACGGCCTGCACACAGCACAGAAACTGCACGCGGTGGACACAGACACCCGGCCTATACAAATAAAAATCTATATTAGTCCCAAGTGGTATGGATTTCTTACACCTCCCGTGGACTGTATTCCGCAGACGAGCAGGGGAGGAGTGTCCCTGAAGGCACTAAGCAGGGAAGTGGTCCAATCAAACCACACGAGAGCCTTCCAGTCATTTTTCAAAACACAGCCGAGATCGTCTGCATCAGAGCCATGCCGGGTGCTCGCAACAGTGCAGACTGCACGTCCGCCTCTACCGGATCGGTGTCACCAGCGAAACCCAGGACTTCGCGCTGTTCAAAGCACCACGGAGGCTCGTAGCCACTTGACACTTGACACAGCACAGCACAATCTCAGAACTATCTGTCACCTCATTTACTGATTCCAGAAGTTAGTTGCCACTGGGGAACCAGCAAGAACATGCTACCAAGGGAAACTGAGCTGAGCGAGGGAGTCGCTCCTACTGGCCCGGCTGGGGCTTCGGGGCTTCGAACACGAGAGCACTATGCTTCCACGATGAGAGGCTTGCATCGCTCCAACGCCTGAGTCTGACTGCATCACGCACGTGCGGTGGGAGAGTGGTGGCGAGCAGGCTGGGCACAAACCGCAGAGACTGAAAGAGCTCTTGGAATTCTGATGCCCGAACTCGATAGTGCTGAACTAGACTTGATTAAACAAATATGGAACACGCGTTGCCTGAGTCTTCAAATAGTTAAATTTTCAATCTTCATAAAAAAGAAAATCCATCAGATGTGATTGATAAGTGTATTTTTTAAAACTCAGAGTAAAAAAGTGAAGATTGGCAACATTTTTCGCCATATAATTTGCTTTCTTTGCCTTTTTCCACAGCACTGCACATAAATCAAAGAAATGTTAAAGAGGCCCATATATCACCACCTGGCATTTCAAAACTATTTACCAGATCTTTAACAGGCACAGGCCAGAGTGTGGAAAACCATGGCCAGGAAGGCTGGAATTAAAGGGAGAGAATTAACTCAAACACTGACAGAGAGTTAATTAAGTTTACAAATAACTCTCCAATGAGCAAATTATGATATTTAATAAGAAGGGCCTCAGTGAAAAGGGGTTACACAGTGCAGAGGGGGCTGGGGAGGAAGACAAGCCAACAGAGTTTTCCAAACAAGAATAAGATCTATTTGAACAGGCTGCCTTTCTATGATTAAGCACAGAAATCTGGGAACAAGGCAGGGGAAATGATGTTTTAATAAGTACGAAATAGGCTTGTGAGCTGCATTTTTGCAATACCCTTGCAGAAATAAAAAGGGGGGGCACGGCCCCAAAGTTGTAAACCAAGTGGCTTCTGTGTGTGAACTGCTGCTCTCTGATGGCACAGAGGCCAGGAAAGGTGGTGCTAAATGGGCTGCTCCCCACCCGCTGCAGAAAAAGCGTGGCTCCCCCAAAGGCAGAATACTTAAACTTGGTGGAGTGTGTCCTGGTTCTCAAGGACAAGAGGAGATGTGAGAGGCTTCAGCTGTCTTCGTCAGTTCAGCTGCTCTAACAGAGTATCAGACAGGCGGGCTTAATCAACACGCTCAGTTCCCACGTTTCCCGAGCTGGGAAGTCCAGGAGCAGGAGTCAGCTGACTGGTCCTGGGAGAGGGCCCTCGTCCTGGCTTGTAGATGGCATCCCTCTCGCTGTGTGCCCACAGGCCCACAGATCAAGATCTCTGGTCTCCCTTCCTCCACTCATAAGGATACCAATCTCAATACTGGGATTCTCATGGTCATGAACTCATCCGACCTCATTTCCCCCACAAGGCCCTAACTCCTAATGAGGGCGTCGCATACAAATGGGGGGGGGGGGGTGGACGGGACTGTCCAGAATACTGTCCATCCGTTCAAGGTGGCACAAGCTTGGAGAGTGTGCAGCCCGGCTCGCTAACAGGGCTGTCCACACTGGCTGCTTCTTGGCAACAGCACGGCTCCACTCCTTCGGCGGATCGCCTCGTTCCCAGCAAGAGGGCGGTGGCGTGAGTCACAAGGGATTCACGGCCGCTTTGCAAAGTTCAGCTTTGAACACCGCCATCCCCACCAGGTACACTCCAGAAAAGCCAAATGCTGACAGCCAGAGGACAGATCTCTACAGAGAAAGAGGTTTTAAATCCAGCCTGTAGGGAAAAGGGAAAGGGGGTAGGGAGGGGAAGGTCACTCTTTGCTTACCGTGAACATAGCGTTTTATCAAGTCTCCCTCCTGCTATATATAATGACATATTAGCACCAGACGGATCTTCTTAGAAAGCAGATGAGGGACCCAGAGACATATTACCCTATTTTAAGTCAGCAATGTGCAAATGTCTGCACACATTTTTCAAAATCATGCAATGAAAAGGAGACTCTTAATGGAAAATGCCAGCCTATTACATCAACACGTGCTTTTTAAGAAACAAAGAGGTTGCAAACAGTGTAAAAGAAAGCCAACGGCACCCCGAGGAGCCTTCCTGCTGCACACGACAACGAAAGTCATGTTCACACGCACTCCCTCCACTAGCCACTCAGATGACAGCAAATCAATCAACAGGTGTGAGCCTGGAGCCGGGGAGGGACCTGGCAGCTTTCTGAAGGGAAGCAAGCGGCCAAGCATGAGCAGGGAATGGTACGTTGAAAGCTCCCCTGCTTGGAGGTGAGGGTCAGGAGGGTGAAAACGGACCTGGGCCAGGATCCCCAAGACCCAGAAGTTCAGGTGCCAGTGCGGAGGGGGAGCTGGTGTGGATGGGAACCGATCAGTGGCTTGGTTAAGTCTTCTGCAGTGCCAGGTGTCTCCTCCATCGGATGTCTGGAGGTGCGCTCTCTGGAGCAGCTGCCCCGCAGGCTCAAGGACAGCCAGAAACGGAATAAATCTGTACTCTGGATGCCAGACACCCCCATCCAGCCGCCACACAGGAAGGTCAGTCACAGTCACTACCTGGCTCATCTGTGATGGCTATTTGGTGTGCATAACAACATGAAAGTCTAGCCTCAGAGCACATCAATGGGAATACGGTGGAGAGAGAGAGTTATATCTTTACTTCTGGCATGGCCTGGTGGCTTAGCAGTTAAGTCCGCCAGGTGTCATCACAGCCATCCCCAGGACCCAGGTCCAAGACTCTAGGCCCGGGGAACAACCAAGATGAACAAATAAATAAAAACAATAAAGCTGCTTCCTTTCTCTTCCTGCCTGCCTGCCTACTTGCCTTCACTTCTGCCTGTGCCTTTCCTTTAAAAAAGAAAACACCACAAAGAGAACGTTATCTCCCATGGCGGGGCCCAGGCATCACCTCGGGAGCAGCTGATGGTGAACGCGTTCTACCCGCAGATGCTGACTCACAACCACACCACTGTAACCATGGTGTCACGAGCAGGGCTCTGCCAATAAAATAAAATACAGTAGAGTTGCAGCCAGTTAGGTGGAAGGAAGGCGGTAGGAATGTATGGAAAGAAACGCTGAACGAGTCGAGAGGCGGTCCCTCCAGGGAGTGGCATGGCGAACAATCAGGAAAGGACTGATGCTCAGGTTAGACATTTGTAGGGTTACTGAATTGCCTTTCTGTACTTCTTTGATGAAAATAAAAAGCGATACTGGAAAGATAAATAGAGCGTCTAAGTTCAGCAGGTCCCAGAAAGGTGAGCCCCCCACCCGCAAACCACAAAGGCGCCTCA
This sequence comes from Solenodon paradoxus, assembly GCA_004363575.1. Classification (NCBI taxonomy): domain Eukaryota; kingdom Metazoa; phylum Chordata; class Mammalia; order Eulipotyphla; family Solenodontidae; genus Solenodon; species Solenodon paradoxus. Next base: position 95,844 of record RJWH01003637.1, read on the forward strand.
CCACCTGGGACCATTAGTTTACTATAGTAGCACTTAATTTTATTTCAAGTTTTACTGCCACAGCGAAAGGTTTTACAATAGCAGATGCCTTCCCTCCCACACATCAATTAATGTGCAAATGCACTCAGGTTGTAGAAATAATGAGGTGCCGGCAGCCTGGGTGGGCGAGGAGCAAAGCGGTGCTGCTGTGTGCCAAGCAGACACACTCTCGCTGGGGGCGCACCTGCACCCGGAGGACCCTCCCCAGTCCCATCAAGATGAAGCACAGGCCAGCAACCACCTTGAAAACCTGAATGACAATGGAAGCTGCTGGCACCAGGCCCTGCAGCAGGGACCGACTCCACCTCCTGAAATAAAGCAGGGAGAGGGTCTCCGTATTTACCAAGAAAGTCAATTTTCCGAAAAGAAATGAGGTGGCGCTTTGAATTCATCTTTGGTCTGCAATTTGGCAGCGCCACCTCGCCAGCCCACACATGAGATTTCTTCTCTCTGCTCGGAAAAGGCTGCACAGAAGTCACCAGGCTGCCGCAGGGCCCGGGGTTGAAAATAGTGACGCGCTCAGGGCCCTGCCAAGGAGCTGTCACTTTTCTCGTTTTCACTCGCACCTTCTTTTTTCAATGACCTAAATGGAAGATAAACAAGAGCTCCTTTCCATTTTCACCTACGCAGATAACCTTCTGTACAGAACCTGTGATCTCTGGCAAGACAACGCGCTTCGGCTGACTGGTCTCAGGAGGCAGAGCTCGTGGAGGGTCAGGCGAACACCCCAATTTCCCGGGTCCCACTTGCCCCAGGAAACGGCTCCTCCCCACCAGGCCTCCCTCTTGGCCTCTCCTGCCCCCTCCTCTGCCGAAACCTCGCAGTGCCTGCTGGGACACCCAGCTCAGCCTTCCACCCCGTCTGTGATAAACTGAGTGTGAATAAGCATTTCAAAAGGTTTCATGCTTTGAGAATACACCTTTCCAACAAATTAAAGGGGCTGTTCCAGCAGCCTGACAGGTAACAACAACATTTTCCTCTTCACAACTGGTCCAGACTAGAAGGAAAACATCACTCAAATATTTGCCATTCCCCAGCAGTCGAAAGCAGTGGCATGCCTGCTGCCTGTCTCTCCAAACATGTGACTCTATTCAGAATGCCCATCACAGCCTCTGGATTTCTGAGGACGATAATTTTCTTTATATGGTTATGAAAGCAATCCAAAGTTCCCCTGACATTTTCTGACCCAGCATTGTCTGTAAAGGGCCCAGGTTAACAATGTTTAAGGAAAGATCACACGCAATATATAAATCATGAAGATCCCAGGGACACCGTTTGGTCTGGGGCTTCAGACTCAATGCCATATTACCAAGAAAACAAAGTGCTTTTCTTTGCGCTGCACACCACGCTGGGCTCCGAAGGCACCCGTAAAATGCCAGCAAAGGCATTTGGGGATCTACAATCATTTGACATTTTTCTAAGCAAATTTAAATCTGAAAAACTTTGGTAAATTTAGAGACTTGTGAAGCACCACCCGCCTCCCCTTCCATCATCAAAGGTTACCCCTCCACCGAATGTCACCAGAGCGGGTGTTTCAGCACCTACATTTGAAATAGGTCTCCAACTGTTCTGAGGTCCCCACCATGACTGGCACAACCGGATGAGTTAACATGGAACAGCGGCCTTCTTAAACTCCTTCCTTTTTCTCATTTTCGTCAGTATAACTTCGATCTTTCTAGTGTTCTGTGTAACTCTATAGATTCTACCTGGCATAAAAGAGGAGGACAGATACCTTTCTTTCTCCCCCACCCCTACCCCATCCTCTCCCCACTCAAGAATCCAAGGGTGTTCATAACTTGGTGATTAAAAATACACTATTTTTATTTCAAAAGTTCAACCATAACACATTCCCATCTTTAAAATTTTTATAGCATCTACACTTTCAATTTGAGATTTTTCATTCATGCTAGGTGAGCCTCTTATGTTCTATATTAAATGCAAGGCATGTGTGATTGGTACTATTAATAATATAACAGTGCCAATCTCAGAAGCAGCAACACGGCCCCAGCACACAGCCCTGTCTGAACAGAAGCAGAAGCCTGACTACCCTGCAATCTTTATGAAATATACAGGACAGGGAACGCACTCACTGCTCTACTCCTCTCCAGCTCCAGGAGAATTTTTCCTGCCTTCCCCAAAGGCGTAACACAGCCTTAGCTCTCAGAAACAGAAAACAAGCGATCAGACTCAAGGGAGAAAAGGGAGGGGAGTTTAGAAGTGGACAAATCAAGATTATCAATCCATCAGAGTGCATGAGACTCTAAGGTCTGAGGTCCCTGGGTCAGCTGCGAGGGCCTGATGGTCGGACAGGCCCGGTGCTCCGTCTCCACGAGCTGACCCCTAACAAAGCCGGCCTTTCGTGGTGAGGCCGTCGCAGTGTTCTGGCCAAGGATGCAGCTTGAGCGATGCTCTCAGAGGTGTCTGTCGAAGACTCTCAAAGTCTAAAGATGCTAAAAACGAACGTGGGCTGGAGACTGGGCCCCCGATGAAAGCGCTACTTCTGACCTGTCACCAGACGCTCCCTATCTCCTCACCAAGCTACTAGTTCACTGCACGTGGTGCTTCCGTTCTGCACAGTGGAGACAGGTAGGTGCCTGATGAGGCCTCGACAGAGGCCTCCACCTTCGGTCCGGCTATGAGCGCAGGTCAATGAGAAAGGGACTCAAGGCAAGGGGACGTTGTTATGATTACACATTGACTTGCCTGGAATAAGAAGGGGGGACTATTCATTCTGAGACTGGAGCTCTTAGCACTACCTGTGAAATGGCCTAGTTCATTCACAGCCTAATGAATTCACCAGCGCGCACACACGCACGTGCACAAACACACTCACCTCAAACGAGCGGCATGTGAACAGAAGAGACAGCTCGAGGCCTGTCATCCGTGTGCCCTATGAACGATAACACCAACAGCCTCTGGGTGTCCACTGGGAGCCTGGCACGGAACCCTCAAAACAAAAGAAAGGAAGGTGCTCTCACGGGCCTCGCGTCCTCTTTAAGGAAAGAAGCTTCAGGAAGGGGTCACTGGCCCAAGGTCACAAGGATGATTTCAGGTCCAAATGAGGCCCCAAGCCTGCACGCTTGGTAATAACTAAGCTCTCCTGCCTCACCCAACAGGACTCAGCCCTTCGGCAACGAGGGAGAGCGAGCACACGGAGACCTAGCAGGCCAGGTACAGGCCCAAGTACAACGCTGGGGACAGAACAAGAAACAAAACAGACGTCCGTTCCCGCACGGGCCATCCCATGCAGGCGCGTGGGAAGGAAAACACGGAAGGAGGCAGTAAAGCCGGCAGGACGGCAAGTGCCGGTGCGGAGCAGAGCAGGCAAGCAGATGAGGAGGGCGGCAAAAGGGGCGCGATACTCAGCAGGTGGTCAGGGAGGTCTCTGCGGGGCGTGGCTGCGTCTCTAAGGAGCCCAAGGTCACCTGTGGCCGAGGAGGCGGCAGGAAGGCGGCGCCCACAGCTGTTCAAGCGCCCCACGGGAAGAACGCCAGAGCGGGGAGCCTGTGCTGGGGGCAGCTGCCGGGGAAGCCGCCTCTGCTTCCGCTCCTCAGGGCCCCGTGGAGGTGAGCAGGCTGCTGGCCCCGCCACTACCCTGGGGGCCCTGGCTGGCCCGCGGCCACCGGGGCTGCTGCTTTCTCGGGGTCAGTTTGCCAAAATTCACGAACACGGGGAGCGCTGCCTCGCACGGTCCTCACCCACACGCGCCCTCCTGCGCCTCTTACACGTAACAGTGACGGCACAGCAACTAGCTTTGTTCACCCTGCAGACCAGCGAAGACCCAAGACCAGCTCACAGAGCGCGAGGAAGGGACAGGCACCCGGCCTCAGGGCGGGGAGGGTAAACTGCCCCAACTCCGAAGGGCACGTGGAGAATACCCACCGAAGTGGCAAATGTGGCCCCTCGGCCATCAACTCTCCCTCTGAAAACTTCCTGGACACCTGCACAAACACTGGACACGACACAGCAAGGGATGTGCTGGAGCATATGTGTAATAAAGCTCACCTCAGTCTCCCTGGAGACCTGGCCACACAACCATAGAGTGGGCCCCAAACGTCGTTTAAACGAGCTACGCACAGTTAAGGGTGGAACACCGTCCTTTCAAAAGAGCCTGCCCGGCGCGTGCTGGTGGAGTAGTGGTCAACTGCCTCCGAAGGAGCGTAAGCCACAGACCCGGGGTTCGAGTCCTGTGTCTAGGGGGGAAGCGACCTGTGTCAACAACTCAATGAAACCAAGCTAGAGTGTTTCTTCCTCCCCTTTAACAAAATAAACGTCTGCCTGATGACTATGCCACGCAGTGGTCGTGGACGAGGGTGCCCGTGTTCTCAGGAGGAGAGGTCAGGGCACAGTCCGCTGTGCGTCAGCAAGAACGAGGCCCAATGCGCGAGCAGTGACGACGAGAAGCACGCGTGGCGGCCTGCAGAGCACAGAGTTCACCTACTGTCCACGTACCTTTTCTGAAAGCCGGGAACGGCTTCCAAATAAGTCTGAACAAGTGTCAAGTCCGCAGCCAATTCTCCCACGACTGGGAGCCCCCGCGAAGGGACACACCAACGGGCAGCGTGGAAGCCCCCGCTTCGTGCCTGCGCAGCAGCCGAGAGCACCAGAGGGTTCAAATTCAATCAGAGACACAGCAAGCTCCCGCGTGGGGCCTGGTCCTGCTCGGCCACCCACCTGTCTGCCCAGCCCAGCAGGCTGCGCTGGCATTCTGTGACGGCTCCAGGGGCCCGCAGCCCCCTCGACACACAGACGATTGCATCCGATTGCATCCGTGCTGCCGGGCGTGTAACACAGTCTAGAAACATTTGAAAAGGCTGGAGAACAAAAATACACTCCCGCTAGCATTTACCAAGCAGGACACCTCGTTTTCTTAGGCATTTGGACACAGGCAGGACAGAGGACTCTGGTGTCACGGTGTTTTAACTGTACTGCAAGCACTTAGCTGGCAGCTACTAAGCAGCAAGACAGAAATGCACCATGAAATGGTTTCGGACCTAACCTCGGATCTGCCCCTCCTGGATGGGCTGCGGCAAGTGAGCTAACCTCACGTCGTCCCGGTTTCCTCATCTGTAACAGAAATCGCATACACACACTGTGGGGCTGTCTGTGAGAACGGAAACACAGCATTGCTGGCAGAAGGCACACGATTTGATTTCCAGGTACAGTGCAGGTCGAGGATTCAGCTTTGATAGCAAGGGGCTTTTCACCTCATAAGTGCAGACATGAAACAGAAAACCTCTTAAGCTACAAATGAAAGGCCTCTGTGACCAAGGCCTCAAAACCGCGGCACAGGTGCTGAAAGCCGGGCCAGGACGCTCCCAGTGGAGGCGCGTGGAAAAGCCCAGAGAAGAGGGGGCGTGGCACGCGGAAGAAAGTGACGGAAGCAAGCGTGTGTGAAATGCTTGATCGCACTGCCAGGAGCAGGTTAAACATGCGGCCCAGGGTGGCGGTAACAACAGATGCTGCTAGGTAATAAGGCGCCCCTACCGCCACACTCGCACATCACCCTCTATCACGGAGACCGGGATGCCTGAGTCACGACACAAATAAGAGGCTTGAGACAAGTGGCATCTTCATTTGCAGGCTTAGTGTGTGCGCGGTCACCATCTGCAGGAAACTCTCGGACAGGACTTTCTGATCCAGTGTCGCCTACAGTGTTGCCTACCAGGAAGCACGAGCAATAAGGATGAGCAGTGCTTCACCCCCACAGTGAGTCAGACGCCCAGGCACCGGCCCACTCCGCCTCAGTGACGGCCCAAGGCGTCCGCAAAGATAGAGGCGGCGAGGTCTGGACAACGGTCCTTCTAACAGTTGAAAGACTAGTGACTGGCAAGCAAAAACAGCGAGCCACCGAAACCCGGGAAGCGGGTGGTCACCCCCATGTCAGACTCGGCATGGACGGCCTGGGAACAGACAGCTGTGCGACACGAGGCATCGACAGCAGCACCGCACGGCACCGCCTGGTGGGAGAGGACATCAGATGGCAGTTTCTGGGGAAGGTCACGAAAGCAGGCGAAAGAGGCAGGGCTTTCCCAAGTTGAGGCAGTTTGGGCAGAAGTGGGGGGCTGCCTCTGCCCAGGTCCTACCAAGATGTTCCCTCACCAGAAAGGCCGTGAGAAAGAAGTCGGAGCGCTAGACCGGCCTCCTCAGGGTCACCAATCCTGCCAGTCGCCACACAGTGGTCAGGGGCGGGGGGTGCTGGGGAAGCATCATGACATCACTACAGGGAGACACCAAGAACCACAGAACTTACAGCTGGGAAGAGACAGTGTCTCATCTAACAAAGCTGCCATTTCATTTTCTCCCAAAAGAAGTGGAGTGGCTTCACCAAGACTACACTTTCACTTCTTGCTCTCATTCATTCACTCAAATATTTATGGGCCACTCCCCAAGATATGCCAGGTCTCTTCGAAGCACTTGGGAAGCATCAATGAAGTCAACCAAGAGGCGTGCCTGGAGGAGTAGTGGTTGGGTCTACCGCCTACCACTGAGTGCAGTCCACATACATCCCCAGGACGCAGGCTCACACTCTGGGACTGAGGGGAACAACCAAGACGAACACCTAAATCAAATAAATAAAGTGCTTTCTCCGCTCTCTCTTCCTGCCTGCCTCTTGCTTTCATTCTTGCCTGCACCTAAACTTGGAAAAAAAGTACCTCTTATTAGCGGGAAACAGAAACAGTAAATTTGTTTAAGTAGAATATGTGGGATGTCGGAGAAGCATGTCATGGTTTTTAAACCATGAGCCGCAGCGGGTGCAGAGAGGGTATGGCGCTGCTAAGGATGGCACTGACGAAGAAAGGTGACCTCTGAGCAAAGACGCCTGAGGAAGGAGACAGTGGTGTGTTTGGAGGGCCAGTGGGGGCACGGAGGCCCAGGAGTGGGGAAGGGAGCATGTCTCCAACGTTCTGGAAGCAGCAAGGAGGCCAACAGCTGGTGCAGACAGCAGGCGGGATGCAACAGGGTGGGTGTGCGGTCACTGCACCCACGCGACTTTCGTCTGGGTGTCGTCTGGGTGCGAGAAGCCACTGTGAGGCCGTAAATGAGCACAAGAGGTGACCTCCGGCTAATGGAACTGGGCGCCGTGGAGGACAGGCTGTGGGCGCTGAGCCCACAAGGCCACAGTGAGGCCAATCGAGACAACGAACGCCGCCCTGTTTCAACCACGGGCGAACACCACAAAGCGGTCCTGTGGCGCCTTCGCTGTCGAACTGGACTCTAAATTGCATGAAATGCCACCGACCAGGCTGCCCCTACGGAAGAGAGGCCATGGTTCCGCGATGGAGAGGATCTTCTCAGGCTTGGAAGCTAGAACTCAGAAAGCTCTTCGCAGATCTGACACGCAGACGCTGACCTTTATCGTCAACCCTGTCCGTCACTCCGCGACTCAGATGAGACAAGAGCCGTGTGTCGGGCACTGTGTGAGAGGCTTTCGGGAAAGCTCAGGGGCCGGGGCTCCCCCCGACCCACCAGGCACCCTGACTCGCTGCACCTTGCCTCTGCGCGAGGACGACGCAGGCACCCATACTTGCCTCCGTGCTGCTGGGCGCCTACAGGGGTCTTCGTGAAAGCACCTAGCATCCCCGTGCCTGTGAGCAGCAAGGGCTTAATAAACGTCGGCCACTGCCGTCAGTTCCGTACCACCCGAGGGAGAAAATGAAGGCATGGACACCGAGCGAAATCACCCCACTGGCCCTGTTCGAGGCCACCTGGGTCATGTGCTCTGGGAGGGGCCTATGCATGACAGTCTGTGGAAGGTGAGTGAAGACACCGCAGAGAACAGGCAAGCGTTGCCAGGAGCGTGCAGCCCACTCCCCACCAGGACCAGGCCAGTGTGGGGAGGAGAGTCAGGGACGCCCACAGCTCGGGGACCACAGGCCCTTCGCAGGGACCACCTCACGGGCTCCCTCCTAGCTCTGAAGTGTCCTAAGCCCATGCTGTTTTCGTTCTGTTTTGTTTCCGAAGACCAGAGAAGGAAAAGCAGGAATAAAAAAGTAAGGCATGCTGATCAAGAGAAAACACAACCCACATTTCCCGCCACATACGCTTTGCGATATGACAACTGACTCATACTACCACACCGGTGTCAACCACTCACACAGCACTTTTCAGAGGCTGTCAGATCAAACTGATCACTGGGAGAGCTCACCTCGCTGTGCCCACCATTGGTCCCTACGCACGGGCCGATCGACACTAAACAAAGCCAGGGCCTTTCAAGTTGTCGGGGCCTCATTCTCCTCCCTGCGGCGGGGAAATCAATTATTAAAAGATAAAAAGGCAAGTGGCGTCACCTTTTTGCTTTATTTTCCTCTGGGAGAACAGTTGAAACCAAACTCGGCAGGCGCCGGCATGGCAGGTGCCTTCGCAACGGCCATTCGTAAGACACACATGGAGCATAGCAGCCGGGCGGACGGCGGTGGAGGCGACGGCACCGGGCCTGGCCACCTGCAGAGGCATCCCCGACAAGAGCTGCCCGCGCAGGTGCCACGGGAAAGCTATAAACAGGTCTCTGCATCCGTCCATGGGCCCAGCGCAATGCGGCCAACACACTCTAAGCAGCAGGTTGACTTTCAGCAGCGCCCTGACGGGGCAGGTGGCGGAGCTCAGCGACCCTGACCCCCGGAGCCAGCAAGGCTGCCGTCTGGGTCAGGACACGCGGGTCCCGAGAAGAAGAGACAAGCATTACATTACTCAGTGGGCTCTGTTCTGCAGGTGCGCTCCCCTGGCATACACTTCAGGATTTTCCAGGAGGGTGAAGAAGTTTCATTTCCCATGTTTTGCTCATTTCGGAACCAAAGGGGGCTGACTTCCCGCGGCAGGTTCAGCTCGTGCAGATTAGGGCAGGCAAGGGGGTGAAGGGGTTTGCAGCCAGGCTCCAAAGAGCTGAACTGGCCCAGAGCCAGGGCACAGCTTCGGGGTTCCCCGGGTGTCAGGGCTGTGGGGGTGCTGTTCACTCTGTATCTGTGGAGCAGGGCAGGTAGTGGGCCCTGATCCTGAGACTGAGCCATGAGCAGCAGAGAGGAATGAAGTGGGGACAAGAAAGCAGAACACAGCAAAGACCAAAACAAAAGAACGAAGGTTCTGGGCTCCCTCAGGGCCAATCGGGACGCCGGCAAGGAGAAGAGGGCTGAACGGGGAGGCGTGCAAGAGAGAACAGGCAGCAAACAGGGACAGGACAGGACAGGACAGTGACGGGAGAGCCCTGGACGGGGTCTCGATGGCACTCACACTAACAATGTGTGGGCTTTGCTGGCTCCCCCAGCCACCGCCTCTCCCCATCCGCTGTGGGATCTGGGCAAAGGAGCCGGGCACACAGGCTTTGAGGAGACTGGCATGGGTGCCCAGGCTGCAGCAGCACAGTGCCCTCCCACCAGCCCTTGTGGGCACGGCCACGAGGCTCCAGCTGAGAACCCCTTGTGCAGCCTCGAGGTGTGTGGAGCTTCCCCCCCTACCCCCCAAAGACTATGTTTTAAATTTTTTAATATTCAGTGTGGCAGAAAAATTTAGGCCTGAAGTCCAAATTAGTACTGCGTGGCACAGAAGAAAAGGGAAAAATTCAGTCAGAAGCAATTATGTGCAAATGCATTCACGAGGCCTGGCCTGTGGTGGCAGCTGCCACTGACTTTCTTCTTCTCAAGAATGCAAATGATTAAGATAGATTAAATACCTACTTTGCTTAAATACTCTTGATAATGAGTTTCTTTCCTTCTTTTAAGGGTGTTTGATGTTGGCAGTTGATGGATCTTGAGCTAAATTGTTTTAATTCAAAACAGCACCATCTGCTGTCAGGATCTGGCGACTTGAGATGGGGCATGAAGCCACGCTGTGGGGAGCCAGGGCAGTGACAACCAGCGGCTTGCGGACGGGCCGGCAGGAGGCCAGGGTGCACAGTGCTCGCTCGCTCGCTCGCTCGCTCGGCAGTCACAGGCCAGCTTCCTGTCCCACCCACCTCTGCATAGCCAGCGACCTGGGACTCAGTCTCTCTCCACCAGTGGGAGGTTGGTTAAAAGACGGTGGTGTCCACGGCAGCAGCAGCCATCCTGGCACCTGGGCGTGATCAGTGTTCACTGCGTGCCAGGCACAGAGACACGGTTTTATTTAAATGATCTCACTTATGCCCTTTTGATACCTTGTGCAAACTCCTTATTTCCAAGAGTGGATGCCTATGGTTGTCCCCATTTTCCAGATGAGGAAGCAGAGCTCAGAGAGGTACAGTCACTTGTCCAGGGTCACACAGCTAGGAGTGAGGTGGCCGCAGCATGTGTGGCTCCAGAAACTGCACGCGAAGCCCTGGTGTCAGACGCACAGCACCCTCTGGGCTGGCGGGCCTGCGATTCCCGCCCCTAGTACCAGAGCCCAGTGGCCCGGGTCTGCATTCGCCCTGAGTCATGATGGAGCAGAGGGCGAGAGGAGTGCCAAGCACCTCTGAGCTGTGACACGGACACGTGAGCGCACTGTGTCGCACCCGGCTGCAGGACAGGCCCGGTTTTACTGGCCCCAGTCTCAAGCTACGTCTGTGACCCGAATACTGATGTGAGTTGTGAAAATTAATAAAAGCGGAACTCGTTCCAGCAGAAAATCCCCGGGATGTGATTTTTTAAAGGCTAGCTGAGTATCCTCCAAGATGCCGCTACTCCTTGGGGCCGAGGCGCCGACTGGACAGAGCCATGGTTGTACTTCCGAGCCGCGTGCACGTGACCGCTACCAACTCGGACACGGGGACACGTGGGGGAGCGCGACAAGGCTGCCAGAGACCATCGCGCAGTTCTGAAGGGCAGGGGACGCTGTCTAACAACCTCTGGGTGCGGCGGGAGTAAAAGTCTCAGACTACTTCAAACGATGTGGTTAGAAGAGACTAAGAGCTCCAGAGTGGGGGACAAGGCAAACCTCAGACGACCCACCCAGTGAAAGGCGGTCGATGCTTCGAAGAACGATCGCACCAGCAGACCAAGACGTGGGTGCTGGTGTCACAGTCACTGCCACTGCCAGCCCCGGGCCAACTCGCTCAGCCTTGGAAGGCTCAATTTTCCCATCTAGTCAAAAGAATAAAAATGTCTGTCTTCAGGAAATAACCAGCTTGCAGCCCAGAGCCCTACAAGGCAGGGTCCACTGCAGGAGAGGCTCAGGATGAGGGGCTCCAGGAACGGGGGCGGGTTCACAGGTGTTCACTTTGCCATTATTTGGACGCCCCCCCAGAGTCATATTTCTTACACAAAATGTTTCCTAATTTAAAACAGGAAAAATCACTTCTGATTTTCTTATGTTGGAGAGTGAATGAAAACATATGCTCTCAGGAAGGGGCAAACAAAGAAATGACTTCCAGCTAACAGATGTCAAAGGGAATTCTAATGGTCAGTGGCATCATTTACGATTCAGGAAAGCGTCCTGGGGTGAGAGAACCAACATGTGCCAGTGGACAAGCGTGTAAACCAATCAGGAACCGACAAGCATCCAGTGGTAAGGAGGGGCAAGAGCAGGGGGTGGCCACGGGCCAGCGGAGATGCGCCTGTCACTTCCCCGCAGGGCACAGCCTTTTCTGGGGCCAGTGGGGGCCACCGCAAGAGCATGGGGTCCCAACACAGTGCCCAAGGGTCCTTTTCTTCCTCATTTTTGCGGTTTTTGAGACTAAACCTGTTACTTTCCTAATGTGAAATGTAATTTTTGTTTAAAGATGTGTGAGCTAACTGAAGGGAAAAAGGCAACAGGAGAGAAGGACAAAGTGGGCAGGAGAGAGGGGGGCAGGCAGACAGCTCCACCCCCCGGGGGCTGTGGGATGAGGTGGGGTCGCTACCTGACTCAAGTCTGCCCTTGGTGACAGAGGGACAGCAATGCCCATATTACAGAGATGCTTCTAAGTTCAGAAATAAAGCACCTCGCAGTGTGTGGCAGTTTATAAATACCTAACAAACGCCCTTTTATTATTATTCTTTATTCTACCTCTCACTCCTACCACTTCTTCCACCGGCTTTCACCAGAAACTCAGAGAGAAGAGGCAGGCAGGCGGGGAAGAGCCAAGGAGGGGGAAGGAGCAGCCCCTCTGCCTGGCCAGCAGCCCCTCTGCCCCATGCCTTCAGCTGGCAGCCTGTCTGCCCACTGCACCACATTTTCAGTTTGCAAGCTGTTTCTAATTATCTGCTTTGCAGTCAGATCTGCTGACCTCACATCTGAAGGACAATCCCGTATCTGCTTAAGTGATCGAAACCAGTGCACATTCTACCCACAGCTTCCCGGGCTGGAAAATCACCTGTGGAACTGAAACCATTCGAGACACCGGCTTTTTCATTTCTGCTCAGTTTTCATGTCTGCTCAGTTTTCATTTAATGGGAAGCATTAACACGAACAAGGCCAAAATACAATGTATTTAATTCAGTGGAAATGCATTAAAAATAGGAGAAAAATTCATTCAGTGTTACCTCAGGCTATACGCCAAATCAGAAACACGAAATCCAGTCACAGAAAACCTAGGGTGGGGGGTTGTAAACATCTTCACAACTACTTCTGAGTTTGAAAGAGGCAGAAGACAAAAAGGAAAAACCAACGAATTTAATGAAATACTTGAAATAAGTGCATGTTAAAGAGCAGAAAGTACAACAAAATCCAAGGCAAGTAACAAACGGGGCAGATATATTGCAAAACCAAAAAGGCTTAGTATTGATAGTTCTAAAGGAAAACAGTGAGAAATATTTGCACAAAGCCAGCCAAGATAACGTGTTCAAGAACACTCCTGCAGCGTGTTTTAAGTATAAGGTAACTAGACAAGCTATCCATGGTTTGAGAAAACTAAACTCTAGCACATGCGTATAATGGCATACCACATATATGCGTGCACCTGTATGCCACCTGTACGGCATTGCAGAATAAAAGAAACTGATAAGATTATATATTTAGTAAGACCCGGCTCTTTTTAATCACACTGTCCTGAAGAACTGCTCACCTGAGTGGTAAAAGACATCTGCAGCCTCAACCATTCACTCTCCAGTCTTAGACCCCAATGTATTTTGTTGGTTTCAACAAACAAGTATTTCAATTCTGGAGAAAGCAACACTGTAGCAGCCACTTCTAACTGCTTGTCAATATCCACTCTTTTTAACTGTCATAGTAACAGAAGCCCAACTTTTCAGACAAGACCCCAATGTTCAGTCAAGACAGTATTTCTCAGCAACCCCTGGCATAGTGGAGAGTCTACGTTCGGAGCAATAAGAGGTTCTGGCAGGTTCTGGCAAACCTCCTTAAAGCTGATCAATGAGTGCCCACTGCTCCTTCTTCGCTCCTTCCAAGCTGCTGCTAGGAATGAGAATGTGATGGCTGGAGCCCCCGCGGCCATGTTAAGACAAGTTGGGAATGAAGGCTATGCCTGGCAAAGCCACCAAATAAATGGAACCTCAGTCCCTGGCAATATGGAGTTCCCGTATCGGCCTGGAATATTTTGAGAGGCCTATGTTATTTACAGCCAACCTGATCTCTATATAAATGTATATATATATATGTCTAAATCTAGCAAGTTAATAGACAATGTATCCTATTAGACCTCTGGAAAGAAGAGACATGTAGGGAACATTCAGCCTACACTACTAACAAGAACACTGACATAACTCAATGAAGTGAAGACAGGACTCTTTGTTTTAACCATCTTTTTCAATGCTCATGAAGTACACTAAAGCCGCCGTCTTATATTGGTAGGGACTATAAAAATGGTACCGTCCTCTTAGAAAACAGTTTGAATGTTTTTAAAAACCCATACCTCGCTGCGGGTCCCTAAACTGGAAGTGTGCATCAGGCAGACCGAGCCAGTCCAGACACTGGAGGGACAAGTAGTCGAGTTCGGGCTCAGGTGGGGAAGGGTCATCCAGCGCAGAGGGCGTGGGCAAATCGCCTGTGGGGTCTTCATTTTCTCCATTCTCTCTGACTTCACAGTGGTGGGAGTGATAACAGCAAGGGAAGCCCCTGGGGCCTAAAACGTGTAGGGTGGGACATCCTTTCAGAGGAGCAGCCACCCCAGGAGAATGGAGGAACCTTTCCCTCCCTGCTTCAGCTCTCTCTGCCCTCCCACTGCTTTGTCCCAAGTGAACAGCAAGTGCAGAGCAGGCCAGACGAGTAAAGTTCCGACTTTCTGGCTAAAGGCCAAAAAAAGAGAGCGGCCCACAGAACCAGAAAGTCCAAGAGGGATGGCAGCAAAAGAATTCCTTGGGGAGGCACTTCATAAAGTTGTTCCTGTCTCCTGGCTTCATTCCCAAGTTACTTGGCGTGGAGCTGACTCTAGAGAGCACAGATTTTCGCAACTGAACCACAGGACAGGTGACCGCAAGTCACAGACACGGAGTGGCACACGTGGAGACAGATCGCGACAGTCATCAAGGTCTCTGAAAATAAAACTAACATGGACACCTCAACCCACAGAAGACGGATATGCACTTGCAGACTAAACCCAGGCGGCTGATTTCCTGCACAATGGAAATAGAATCTCCTAACATGGCATTTAAAATGCCAAGAATACAATCCAGAATTATTTGACATATAAATAAAAAGGAAAATACAATTCACTCAGGTAGATAACACTACAAGATGACAAAGAACTTAGAATTTTCTGACGAAGACATTAGTTTTTATAAAAATGGTCCAACAAGTAAAGGCAAACACTGCTGAAATGAACAGATTACTGTACAATCTCAAGCAAGAAATAAAAGCTATAAAGAGTCAAGAATAATTTTTAGAAGAGAAGAATAGAATCAAAACACAGATTAGTCCTCTTAGACCCTTTGCAGTGGTTCAACTGGTGGTCTATGGCTTTATAATAAAGCTTGTCAGATCCTAAAAATTAAAATCCATGTCCCTTGACCCAACAATTCTACTCTGGGTCTCTATCCTTAGAATATATTTCTAAACAAGGTAAAACTTTGTGCACAAAGATGCTATTCTCTCCACAACTGAAGCAGTGGTAAACTAAATGTCCAACCTAGTAGGGAAACGGTCCGGAAAACAAGGGTGCCTGCCTGCCCTGCGTAGACTACGTCAGTTTTTAAATCTCAAACTTTCTGAAGACAATACAACAATATCACAATTTCCTAAGAAAATTCTTAGGATATAATGGGAAATGGAGTGGGCGGAGTTTTCACTGTTGATGAACACAAAGTTAAACACAAATCTATTTAGTAAGAAAAAAAGACTGAAAGAATATGAAAGTGTTAATGGTGCTAAATTTAAAGATGGGATCACAGATTCTTTGTCCTTCTGCTTGTCTACAGTTCTCAGGTTGAGATGAGTGCACATTACTTTGAAAACAGTAATTAACTGCATCCTAGAAACGTCCTACGTTGCAAACATTCTCACCACTCTCTCTTAGGCTAAGGCACGTTATAGGTTTTCCAACTAAATTTTTTTCTCTCTCAAGAATGAAAAACTGCATCTTGAATGCCGGGATATCAATTACTTTTGTTTCTGGTCCTCCAGTCAATCACTACGGCAAGGAAAAGCATTCCTATGGCTCATGGTTAATAAATAATGTGAAATTATTCAAAAATTTCAAAGCAGACCAATCTTCCTTATTAGGAAAGACAAATCAGAATGACATATTTGCAAGAACACCGTCAAAGCAGCCCGGACCCTGTGGACAATTACGGAATGTCAAGCTGTCACACAGAACGCCACTAATAACTAAACTGTTCTTTTGATTCCTCCTAACTTAAAGGTCCCCGCCCTCCCAAACTGTCAAGAAGGGCCCTGTCCCTCCATCTGCTGTACAGCACTGGGCTTAACATGAAAGGTCAACAGCAGAACCCCCTGCCCCCCATCAGCTCGGCCTATCAGCCACGAGGATGCACCAGCCACTCTGTGGCCACAGCACCCTTCAGCTGACACCCTGGGACGGGGCGGCGAGCGCAGCTCTGGCAGCATGTCAGGGGTCCTCCCACTCATGGGAGGGCGTCCACGAGCACAGCAGGCCACTTCGAAACCGCAGCAGACTGGCGGCACTGCTTTCAGGATAAAAATGCACGCCAGGTTCTCTGCCCTTTAGCGCTGCTGTGGCGCTCAGTAAATTAGATGTGTGCTGGAGAAAGCAAACAGCTCCGAAGGAGAGCACAAAGTCAACTCGGAAGCCAGGCAGTGGGCTCTTCTTCCATCTTCCTGAAATGTGATTAAACATGACCTTTAAGGGGAGTGGACCAACCAATCCATTTCGCTAGACAAGCTCACAGGTGATGCGAAACTTGGCCGGGAGAGGGAGGGGCCTATCATGGCGGCAGGGCCTACCTACCTCATCGTGCAGGAAAAGTTTCCGAGATTTATCTCAATTGATTTTACTTGCAAGAAAAACACATCATAAAACTGCAACCTCAGCAGGACACTAAAGGTCGGTCTTGGCTTCTGGGGGATGAACTCGATATCAATAGTTATTAGGACACATTCATACAAGATACACAGGAGAGACAGAGAGAAGTTGTGGGTAATCTTACTTAATCCTGATGAGGCCCTGAATCAGGCTCTGCAGACTGTGGGAAAAATCCAGGAACGACTTCAGTATTCCTGAAATGAGCGCCTGCACGCACGTCCGCGAGTCTGGAGGCAGAAGAGTGACTGCAGAGCGGTGCGCCCGGAGCCCGCTGGGCCAGGGAACGGGGACAGGGGTGTCTCGCCCAGCCCCCTGCACCTCGAGTTCTCGGTGACGAGCTGGCCAGGTCCAGCGGAGGGCCACGGGTCCTAGGTCAGCCTGCGTGGGTAAAGACAGAAGGCCAGGAATCCAGACCTGGACCGGAGCCGGTGACCACAAGGACTGAGAACGAAAGGCGACAGCACGCAGGCGGCCCTCTACGGCGGCATCTGGGGCTCCGTGCAGCACGCCAGAAAGACCCACCCCCGACCCCACATTTCCCCAACCACAGGCTAGACGCTCGGTAGAGGCAGAAAGTCAGAAACCTCACCAGAAAGAAATGAAGAAACGTCAGAGACCCAAAACAGGTAAAATGCATTCAAGAGTCCAAAATCAGGATGCGTGTGTGTGCAAGCACAGAGGTACTGCACACAGACATACAGACACAGATGCAGACACAACACAGGCATAGGTATCAAGGTCCTGCAGTTTTGAGTTACTCTTTCTTGGTGTGGCCTGCAGCTCAGACACTGCGTCTGCAGCGCAGTGCAGTTCACGTACGTCCCAAGGGTCTGGGCTTACGTGGAGGAAAACCAACATGAACTAAGTACATAAATGCATCTTCCTCCTCTCTCTTCCTGTCTGCCCACCTGCTTGCCTTCATTCCTGCCTGCTTCCTTCCTAAAAAAATGAATGAAACTGAAAGGTACTCTTTTTTCTTAAACCTACCATCACAAAGGCCTTGAGTTCACACCCAGGCCACGAAGAGAAATGACATGCTTCACACACTGCGGGGTGGGAGCCTGCTCCTACTATTACCAAAATCACCGAGAAGCAGGACGCCACTCGCGTGTGGAGAGTCTGGGGACACGGGGGTTCCCAGAAGAGTGGAGGCGGCAGGGCCTGAAGTGGGGGGTCTCGGAACGGGGGGAGAGGGCGCCTCGGAAGAGGCGCACAGCACAGGGAAAGCTAGAACGTGCAGCTCAGGTCCAAGGGCAGAAAACCGAGCACTCAGACTGAAGGGGGACGGAGAGCTTCAGGTGGGAGGGAGGCAGTCAGGGTGGGAGCAGCTGAGTCCACACGAAGGAGGGCGTTGTCAGTGGGATCACAGGAGGCGGGGGACACAGGGCACAAGCCCCAGGAGCCCATGGACAACGTGATTTGGGCTAAGGTAAGGAAAGTCATTCTCTGTGACTCCAGAGCCCAGGTTCTGCTGTCCTCATAGGAGAGAAGGACAAGAGGTCGACCTAAGTGACAGATATAAGAGTGTCTGTGGACCACAAAAGACACTATCGGTTCGACCACAGCAGAATGCCCTTAAAGGACAGCCGCCGCCTGCAGGTGTCTCTCCTCACACAGCGCCCAGCCCACCTGAAGGGGCCCCCCAGCAGTCTCTCTCTAGCCCTTCACCAGGTCTTTAAAGCACTCACCACTGAATGTTACTAATATACTTTTATTTATGTCTCGCCCATTGGAATGCCAGTTCCCATGGGCAAGGACCGAGACTGTTCCATTACCTTGTAATCAGTGTCTGAGGGGTGGCACTCAGTAAACACTGGACGAGTGACCGGAGACTCAGTGGCGGCGTCTACCAGCGTTTCTCAGTCACAATGTATCCAGGAAGCCCTAGGTTCAGCACATATGTATTATAAATTCTCTCTCTCTCTCTCTCTCTCTCTCTCTCTCTCTCTCTCTCTCTCTCTCACACACACACACACACACACACACACACACACACAGCTACAAAGCTCTGATCAATCTATCTTTCCTCAATGGAAGTGTCAAAACAGTAGTTTTTATGAGGTGCGTCCCAAATAATGTGTCCCGGATAACAAAGTACATGAGATTGTCAATTCTTTACTGATAAATTAGTTGCCCTTTAACATTTCTGCCACTCACTGCATTTCTGTGAATTCAAGTGAGTGGGGAGGGGAACAACACACACCAGCTGGCGCGTGACTGTCTGGAAGGTTACCACCTGCCCATGTCCTGTGTTCTAAACTCTGACCGAGATGGAGAGAAGGGCGTGTCTTGGCCAGACTGACGCCCTCGAGATGGGAGTCTGCTTTCTTTCTCATCCCTTCAGCATAGCCAGTGCTTTCTAACACCCCTCCAGACCCTGTCCACATCTCTGAGCCCGACTACAAGACTGACAATAGGCACAGGTCAATGAAAACGGGGGTCAGACTTGAAACAAAACTGAGGTGACCAACAGGGAGTGGGATGGGAGGGGTGGGGGCAGAAATGCTGGCGGAGCCCACTGGACAATGGTGAACATTTATTTGCTGATTTGGTGGAGGGCAGGGTGTGTTGACATATATATCAGGAATAGAGAACCTATACATATGAGTTTATTTTAATATGTAAAATACACCTAATTAATTTTAAAAAGAAAACATTTTTAAAATAAGAGAAAAGACAAGACAATGGGGATCAGTACTGGTCTAGCGGCCCTGGGTTCTCTGCAGCCTCTGATTCTGTGCCGCCCAGCAGAGCCACTGGCCACACTAATGTTACGTGAATTTCAGAATTCAGTTCCCCATTGACATCAGCCCTGTTTCAGATACTCGAGGGCTGGTCACATGGGGCCAACAGCTACCAACAAAGAGCACGTGCAGATCACGTCCACCGCTGCGGAGTCTGTCAGCAAGCGCCGCTCTAGATTCCAGTGACGCAGCCACGCACACACAGAGCCAGCTGAGTCCCCACGGACGTGCCGGAGCGGGCCCCTTCCCCGCCAGCTTAGCTACACGGGGTGAGACACCGGGGCCAGGCGAGCAGGCAGCAGAAGAAAAGAACAAGGCTGCACTCTCGCCGACTTCTTTCATCCAGACTAAGCATCAGCGTCTGTGTGCTGTGGGCAAGCTGCGTGGCCACATGGAAAGAGGGACACGAGGCTGCAAACGCATCAGCCAGTGCCCGGATCTCTAGGCTCTGAGAGGGTGTCACCTTAAGACAAGTGTGTTTTCACACTTCCTTTAAAAGGGTCAGCTGTTCGTCTACAAATTTATGCTTCACAAGCAAAAACACCTGACATTTAATCTGCAAACAGTCCCTCTTCTGAGGTTCAACAATAAAAGATTAACCTCACACAGTGGCTATCGGGATAAAGCCTAATGCTCTTTGTGGAAGCAACATTTCAAAGGCAGGATTTAAATACGTAGAAACAGAGGAAAAATTTCCCTAACAAAGCCCAGCCAAACTCGGGTGCCATTAGAGTCCCACACCACAAGCCAGCTCAGCCGAAATCGCTGCTCCGTCTGATCTCCGTGAGCACGTCCCGGTGATCACAGAAGGCTGCAGGGGGACACAGTAATGGGGTGGGACCTTCGACAAGCCGACTATATCGTGAGAGCTGGAGAGTGATCCATACCTATCCCTGGACAGCACAAGGAATCTGGGGGACTGCTCACCTTCTCATGGCTAGAGAAATTCATAAATAGTATCTCAGTGCTCACAAAACCCGGGAAGAGAGACGCCGCGCAGCACTAACCTACTCCACACGCAGCACCACGAGGCAGAGGCGGCGGCACGGCCCGGAGTCACACAGCGGGGCGTGGCAGGCAGGCTGCTCCAGAGCCCGGCTCCCTGGCTGCACGGCCTCCTCGCTGCAGCTCTCCTTCCCGCGCCCTAGGTTCCAGGCAGCATTCACTCTCCTTGGCCGAACAGAGTTCACCAAAGTGAGTAAAGGTTCCCGGGTCCAGGAGGAGCGTGGTTTTCATTAGTAGTTATGTCTGTAACAGCTGCCACAAAACGCACACTTAGATAATTCAATTAAGTAAGTGACAAAGTTTTCTTTTTAAAGTAAATACATTAAGAGAAAATAAAAAGAATCTACTGAAAAAGACATCAGGCAATCAAAAGTAAAAATGAGGTGGAAATATGCCTGCCTACCAAAAAAAAAAAAATCTCATATTTCAGATGGAGACGTTAAGGATCTAAGGAATCTTAGTGTTTTCAGACCTCAACTGTTTTTCTTAGCCTTTGCTCAGATTATCCTTCCCACCTGGAGCTTCCCTGCCCTCCACGACTGTCAGAAGCACACTTTTAAGAGAGGAAGGAAGGGAATGACGAAGGAGCATCTCTATCTATCTGTTTTACTGTGCTTTTCCACCCAGGCTGCAGGTTGGGAACCCAGGTCCCTGGGCTTTACGGGGTCCGCAAACTGGCCTCAGTCGCCTGAGCACAGGGGCGCACCCGGCACAGACATCTCTCTGGGGCTGTCTTCGTTATGGTGTACTCGCCAGGCTGTCTCCTCTGAAGACACTCAGAGCCCTCAGCTCGACCTCTGAGCTGAAGCCGGGGACCCAGGACTCGGCCCGCAGAGCCCGGGAGGCGGGAGGCCGGGCCCTGTCTTCCAGCCCAGGTGAGGCCAGTTCGCACGCACACAGCAGGCCCTCGAGACAGTTCCTACACGGGCTCGCTGAGCATTCTCGGGAGGAAGACCAGCTCCATCGCGTCTGTCACCTCTAGGAAAGGTGCAGCACTCCCCGAAACTCCCGGGACGAAGGAGGCCTGTGGCCGGCGCGGCACGAGTCACATCTTCAGGAGCTGGAAGTCCTCTTCCAAGAAAGCTCTAAGCGCGGGGCGAGTCTGCAGCCCCAACTAGCGAGGCTGCCTTCCCCAAGCCCTCCACGGCGCTCCTCGCCTTCGGAGCACTCCCCCCCCAACACACACACAGTAATTAACCTCGGGACCACTGACAACCACATGCGTCACCAGGCAAAATTAATATTCACGAGATCAAACAGGACAGCAAAGACGATTAGATGAAGAAGGACTTAGATGTGGGTCAGCTCAGATTCCAAACCACACATGAAGTTTGCTGCTAAGATGCTCACGCTCACTCAGTGCTGACAAGTGGTCTCCCAGACAGGACCGTGAGGAACGGGAAGCGTCTGGACTGACTCCAACGCAGAGACGCCCATGACCTGCGCGCGCGTCGCATCCACAGAAAGCCAGGACCGCCACGCCCACAGCGCTCGCAGCAGCACGAGTGCAGCGCAGTGTGGGTCATGCCAGGGACGCAGCTCTCAGTGTGCCCGCTGAGGCCAGACGCCCCCTGAGGAGCTGGAGCTGCGGACACGCGTGGCGGTGCTGTGGGTTCACTTGCCCATTTTCCGTTTCCTGCCGGGTCCATGTTTACACTACGTGTGTAACACAACATGTCTAAAAGCACAAAGCAGAGACCTTGGGCGACGTGGCCCAGAGGCGCGCGCGCAGGGACAGACGCGCTGGGCACACGGCTGCCACAGTCCGTAAGGCGCGGCGCCCGCGCCGGCGCGCAGCGGAGCGCAGCAGGTGAGGAAGGCCTGCGTCGGCGTACTGAACCTTAAACCACCCGCAGGGTGGCGCACCACACGGCCCCTGGGAGACGAGCCCCCGAGGCCCCTGGGAGACGAGGGGGCTCCAGGGGCAAAGTGGTCCGCCCACAGGACACAGGAAGGACACAGCAGAGGCAGAGTGTGGACCTGCATCCGATGGGGCCCCAGGGCTCGAGCACGTCAGACTGCTGTGCCCCCACTCTGGGGTTTGAGCTTTAAGCACGACGGACAAACGTTCACTTCCATTTCCTCCACAACTATGGCACCGCGGTCACTTGAAGTCAGACGAACACTGGCAGCGCGTGGAACACGGCTGGTCCCACCGCACGCGCTGCTCCGCAGGAATGCAGATACGCCTTGTCGACAGCTGAACAGATTCCTCGTTGGTGCCCACTGACACCAACAAATCCCTAAGGGGGTGCCCGAGGAGAAATCAGCTCGAACCCCTACCTTCAGTCCCAACAATAACAAGAAATGCCAGAAGAAACGATCCCCAACTTCCAAGCAGATAAGAGTCATTTCAGAAAAACAACTTTCCTATAAAAGAGAGGAAAGCAGACACCGGAATGAGGACTCAGGGACCTGGCAGAGGAGACCTCTGGCCCAGTTCAGCTGGATCCCTTCCTCTAAGAAGGCCCTAGCCCACCCCAGCTCCAAGGACACATTCCTGGACCAGAACAAACGTCCATGATTCTCTCTGAGAAAGTGGACCTGGAAGGGTCTTCCTCTGGCCATCTGCTCATCTAAAATAAATGCCATACGTTCAGAGCTGCGGGGCCATCTTGCGCCACCGAGGGCATCGTCCACAGCAGAAAAGTCATGGAGACACACACAGCTGCAAGGACAAGGGGCCACAGCCTCCAGAGTGCTGGGACTGACAGAGGGCGTGCTCTGGTCCTGACACTTTCTAGATCTTGGCGACAGCCCCTTTGGAAGGCCTGACTCTGTGTCCTAGCCAGCAGGTCCCAGAGAACACTCAGTGAACGTCCCCTTTGTGCTCACGTGAACACAAGAACATCTTTTCCTTGCAACAGGAGAGCCCAGACTGGGACGCAGTAAACCTTTGCCCCATCCCCGAGGGATCCTCGATTCAACCCCGATACGTATCATCACTTCAGTGTTGGGACTTCTTTGTGTCTCCTCAGCTGCTAGGGCCAGAGAGAGAAAGTGGGGTCATGGAAGCACTCAGGGCTCAGTCATCTCAGAGCTGCTTGGGTTCAGCCACGCACCTGCTCACCCTGACTCTGGGCATCCTCACCAGCAAACCAGCGGGGATCACCGTGTTCAACCAGCCTGACGTGCAAGTTCTGGGAAGACAAAACGAGGTCATGGATGGGAGGCTGGGCCGTGGTCTCCTGTGAACCACCATTTCTTGGGGAGCCCCACACAGGGACCCCACTAGAGAAGGCACGAAAGTGCTTGCTGAGCCTTAAGATGGGAACACTGAGCTGGGCTGCGGGGCCCATGGGCAGCCTTGGAATGGCATTCAAATACCCTCTGGTATCCAGGGCAGTTCCCTTCTGCCTGAAATGATGGGGAATAATTAAGTGGGCCCTAGTTAAGCTTCATTTACTCTAGGATATACATAAACCCAAATCTAAAGCAACGGAGGCCCGGAGTTCCAGCTCCCAGGTCCTAAGCTGGCTAGGAAATCCTGTCTCTACAGGCACCTGGGACTTCCTAGCAGGCGGTCCCCGAGTTTAGGACTATACGCTCTTTGACGGTTTAGCTTCTTTGAGTCTCCCAAATCACCGATGTCCCCCAAGCCCTTCCTCGGTCGCTCTGACGACGACGATGGAGCTGTCACCACCGCAGCCCCCGGTGAGCAGAGAGCGCGACAGCACAATGGTGTAATCTGTGCTCAAGAGGAAAAATACCAAAAGCAGCAATTCCATTTTTTAACATTAAGAACTGTGAAGGGGTGCAGCGGAGGTGCTGGTGTGCAGACACGTGAAAGCCCAGGGACCCAGCTTTAAGACCTGGGCCAGGGTGAAAAACCAAAGTGAATGTCTAGATACATAACAATGCTGCTTCCATCCTTCCTTTTTCCTCCCTCCCTTCCTCCCTCCCTCCCTCCCTCCCTTTTTCCTCTCCCTCCCTTCCCTTTAAAAAAAAAGAAAGAGAGAATTATATGAGACTTAGCTACCAATTTAAAAAGTGAAATCTTTATATTAAACTGAACGAAAATATGCTGACTCACTTGGAAGCCTTACATAAAGAGCACGCCATGAAATGTGTGATGGAGGATACCGGTCCTCTTTCCACCACACAGGGAGGCAGGCGCGTTGCTTTTTTTAATTTTTTTTTTAGCAAGTGGAAGGTTGCAAGAAGGACACTGTCTGACAAAAATGTCTGGACCCTCCGCATCCACGTTTTTACAGCCTCAGTAAAAATATATCAAAAGCTAAGGATCTCAGAGCCAATCCCATTACTGACAGATCACATTTCACTTATGCTAAAGCCCTCTGAAATCAGGATGCAGCTCAGTCTCACGGTGTCTGAAATTCTCTTTGGCAGCAATCTGTCGTTCCCGAGGGTCAGGACAGTGTGCGTCCCCCAACAATGCATCTGATGTTCACGAAACGAAGTGATCTGGTGAGGCGGCGCACGCGCCCTGCACGCCCCTTCTGCCCCACGGTGCACTGTCTCTCGCCCCCTCGGAGAGACCCAACCGAGAGAGCCACAGGCAGCGAGGATGCCCACCTCACAACGCCGGAGGACGTGATGCTGAGCTCACGGGCAGAGCGAAGGCAGCGGTCTGCGAGCCACGCAGGCCGAGGATGCAGAGCAGGTCCCTTTCTGAGACGCTTCCACCAGCTAGATGGCTCGAGCTGGCACCTCTGGGTGCACAAGAGAAAAAGGAATCGCCCTCAGAATGACTTCGGTGAAGAGTAAGAGCTGAGCTGGAGGGAGACAAGCTTCAGTTAAACAGTAATTTGTGCATAATTATCGTCTCAGGTTGATACAAGATAGATTAAATAAATTAATCAGTACAAATTGTGCTGGCAAGCTCCAGCGCCTCGCCGTCTCCTCGGCCAAGCTGCCACCGGCTCTAAGGTGCGCTTCGCAGGCCCCAGGTTGGAGCTGGCAGGGACGGGGCAGCCTCCACCCGAGGTCTGTCGTGCCTGCACACGCACGCAGGCACGGCTGCTCGCACGCCGCAGCCGGGACAAATCCTTGGGACAGCACCGGCCAAGGGAGGCAGCGGTCCACACGACACGGCTCTGAGGAACGCCGCATGGCAGGCCGCGTGGCCGACCGAGCCCCTCTCCCAGCCTCTCTCATGGAGGGCCGTCCAGGAGCCAGGTTCACCAGGGTTAGCGTCCAAGCTCCCAACAGAGCTCACGGCTACACTCCTGGGAGCCGACCTTCACTGAATCCTGGCCACGACCTCGACCGAGTTCCCTGGGCCCTCAGAAAACCTAAAACGATGTGAACCCTGATTATCCCCATTTGAAGATGATGAAACGGAGGCACAAGAGCGACCAGGGACCTGTCATGGTCCCACCGTAAACAACCACAGAGCCCAGATTCAACCGGGGTGGCTTTGCTGCCGAGGTGGGTAGGTGGGTGGGTTCCAGGCACAGAAATATTGACAATGAACAAAAGTCTGTTTCTGTTTCTCCTGGAAAAGAATAACTGGTTCGCATAACAATGAGCCCGTGCGCAGGGATTGGGGGTGGAAACTGGGCCCTGCCGTGAGGGGCAGCAGCTGGGCACTCTGTCCTGTAGGACACAAGATGCACCCCAGCAGACAGAGCACGGACAGCTGACCAAAAGCCGCAGAGCGCCACCTTCGTCTTGGGCACTGCCAGTTCCACGCCCCCAGGACACGGCCTTGTCCTATGGCAAATGCACCGCAGGTCCATTCATAGCACCTGCCTTCCTGCCAAACAGGCGAGTGGGCATAGGGTGATCACGGAGACCCTGCCCTGTCCTGCGTGACAGTCACTCTTCTGGAACCTTCACGAGAGGCGCACATTCCTGAGTTTCTGCAGGACACGTGAACACGCCGCACTCTTCCCCAGTAACGCTGCAGCACTCAGCTCGAAAGTCCACTTTCAAACAAGTGATGTCAGAACACGCTCCTGTCTTCGCTTGGAGGGAAGTCCTTATTTCCGCGCCCCCACAATTAGCTGCACACAAAGCAGTCCCCTTCGAAGCAAGGGGATACAAGACTCTTGTGCATCGACAGCATTTCTCAGCAGCAAGGCTGCTTCAAGGAAAAGGGAAGAGGGCAGAGGAGAGGGCACCAGGAGATGGGAGGGGCCCGGTACTGGAAAGCAGGCTGGAGCTTCGGGGAGCCTGCCGGACGCAGGCCACTCGAAGGTGAAGGGACGGTAGTGGGGGAATAACGGTACCCGGGCCTTTCAGTTTCTGTCGCAAGAGTTTGCTTTTTATACCCGCGCTGGTAGCAGGCAGGAAAGGAGGGTTGGTGCAGCCTGCTTTTCAATTTTTCTATGGCTCTAGCTCGAATATTCTGTAGTAAACCATCACACAGCAGAACGTGCTAAATCACCAGAAAATGCACTGTGAGGCTAAATATCTTATTAACAAGATGCTTCAGGGCGCGCTCCTGGTGGCTCAGGCTGCTGAACGCTGGGGTGTGGACCACGTAAAGCCCAAGCACCCTCGTTCATGACCCAGGAGTGTGGGGGCAGGAGGGGGGGGTTAAAACAAACAAATATATGAAAATGCTCCTTCTTTCCTTCCTCTCTTTAAAATAAAGAAGGTGAACCCCGGCGGAGTAAGGGTTGGGTACAATCCACATACATCCCCAGGGCTGGGTTCACACAAGCAAGATGAACAACTAAATAAAGTGTTTCTTCTCTTTTTCTCTCTTCCTGCCTGCACTTTCCCTTTAAAAATATGTAAGAAGAAAAAAGTTTTGTATTCTATAAATTAAAAAGAAAACACAGTATTTCTTCCACCATGGCAGTGCTTCTTAAACTTGATGCCTGAAAGAATCCTGAGAAAAGCTAGGGGCTGTTCTCTGAGAGAAGTATGCCCGCCGACATTCACGGGGCCCATGGAAGCCAGACCCCAGACCCCAACGTGCAAATAAGGTAGTCTTCAACGAGCCCACTTAGTGACGCAGAACGGGCGGCTGCAGCCGGGGCAGGGCCACGGAAGACCACGGGTGGAGAGCAGTTGAAGGCGTCCCCCAAGAAAACACTCAAAGTGCGCCTCTGACATCTGCCAAGTCAGCAGAAGCCGTGGGAATGGACAAGCAAGTGATAACCACGTCCAGAGATCTTTCTATGGTCCCAAAGGTTTGGGACCTAAACTATGCTTCACTGACTCCAACTTCAAAACACCATACACAGAAGCCTGAAGAGGTGACCATACAGGTAAGCTAGGAGTTACAATCAACTAGGAAACTCTCCGTTGCCAGCCCACGTGTCGTTATGAGGTTGCTGACAATGACCTCTGGCGTTTATGTAAACGTCAGAGAAAGCTAGCACACCTTTCGAAGCTTCTATCCAGAGGTTTTACCTACAAGAAGAGGCTTTTCCTCCCAGCGCCTCGCTCTAAAGGAACCCTGTCTTCTGCATCTGTAAGGTGGCAGCAATGGCAGATCAAAGAAACGGAGGACCTGGAATCGGATGATCTGTGAATCTCCCCGGCCACACTTTCCACCTGGTGGCCGGGGGCAGCTCACTTTCAGGAATCCCTCTTAGGAAAACCGGGCTGAGACTGGAGGCGACTAGAGCACTGGCGATGCTGGTGATGGGCTGGCGGGCTTCCGAGACCCTAGCACAGGTTACACTGCTACACAACACCACTTCACGGCTGGAGGAAGCCCCGGGGGATGGGCAGCAAGGGAGCAGCAGCACTGGAACCAGGCCGCGTGGCCTCGTCAGGAGCCTCTGCTCTGGAAGGATGGCCACGCCCATGCTTTACAAACGTGGGAGGCTACAGTGAGGATCAGGCGCGTCTCTAACTTGCACTGTCTCCTTTCTCTGCCCTTTTCATATCTGCCTGGAAACAATCAAGATAATTTGCCTTCTGTTTGCATCTCCAAACAAGTTTAAAAAAAACAGCAACTTAATATGCATTATCCTTCAGCAAGTCAAGCTGTGGGAGGAATGCAAAGCCCAAAGACATCTCAGCAGCTGTGCGCCAGGGGCCAATCCCCGCCCAAAACACAAAAAGGAGGGCCTGGAACTCTACCCAGGGCCCCTGCCTGCTCCCCTCAAAAACAGGCTTAATAAAACTAACACCAGGCGCACCCTGCTGGCATAGCGGTAAGTCCGCCAGGCGCAGCCCACATACGTCCCAAGGACCTGGGTGTACAACCTGGGGGGGGGAGGGGGGCGGTGCGATAACCAAGATAAGCAAGATGAAAACGAAGTAAAACTGAAAGCCTGCTTCTGCTCCGCGCTCTCCCTGCCTGCCTGCACCTTTCCTTAAAATCAATAAAACACTGAACTCAGAGCACTAAGATCCTCATTGAACCAAAGTGCTTGCTGGCGTGTTTCCGTCCATGGCCCTGCTCTGCACTGGACTCACGGTGACAGGCAGACCTGCCCGTGCCTAGTTCGGGCAGTCAGTCCTTCCAGAGGGGCTCGACCTGGGACTTGGGACTTAAGAGTCTCGCGACGTGGGAAAACAAGATGAGGAGCACCAGCCACGCACACAAGAAAACAGAGGGAGCAGAAGGGAGCAGAAGGGCACAGGAGCGAGTGGCACTCCAGGTGCCTGGGCCTGGCACCGCCTGCCAAGCCACACTCTGGAACGTGTCTTAATCCTGAGCACAGAGGAACCACCGTCAACACAATTTAAGCAAGAGACTTATGTGTCACTCGCACTCTCCTAGGTCACTCTGCTGCTGGGCGGGCAAAGGCAGGAGGGGTGAGACGGGCCAGTCAGGCGACTTGCAAATGTCCTGGCGATGGAAGTGGCCTGGAGGAGGTAGGAGCACTGGTACGTCCGTGACCGGCAAACACCTAGCATGAAAGTACCAGGCTCCAGGCTGAGCCCTAGAAACCGCAGTTGCGGCCCCAGCGCTGGACAGTGAGCTGCTGTGCAGAGCAGGTGGAGCCGAAGGCGGGGCTGCTGCCTGGCTCGTTTGAGCTGGCTTTCCTGAATCCACCTGGAGAGTCCGCTGGACATCAGCTCTCTGCTCACTGCCAGCGACCTGAGGAGTAGGAGCAGGAGGGTGGAGGCACTCATGGGGCACTGCCCTCCAGGTTACCCCAAGAGCCGATGTTGTCGCTGCTCCTTTAGGACTAAAAGCAACTGGAGGTTTATGACAGGTCTTCCCCGTGCTGTGACTCATCAGAAGAAAGCAACTCCCCCAGAGACAGCCTCTATGAAACAAAAGCTTTGCAAGGCTTCCTCGAAAGCATGCATACCCGTCGCTAGTGATGAGAGGGACAACTCTTCCAATTCGGAGGGAGTCAGCAAGAAAAGCTACATTCCCCACCAGACTCCTTGCAAGGAAGTGACCAAATTCCAGCTTCCCCAGTCGAGGTCCGCAAGTACAGCAGGATGCCAACGATGTGCCAACAGCATGACGTGGTGACGCTGTCTAAGCTACTGTGAAAAAGCGTTAAAATCACAGTGTCTGCATTATCCAAACAATGAAAGCTAGCACTGCTCTGTTTCAGATGGAAAAAAGGGACAGGAGAATGCTGGACTCTGTGACCTTCTGCTGTTTCTTCTAACATTCTAGAGGCAGTCAGAGTTAACCAGTTTTCAACCCAAAGCAAGTTCTGGGTAATCTAGCCAACCAGGAACGTCCCCACCGGCTGAAGTTAAGTGTTTGGGGTGGAGGCACAGCAGATGGGAGCCCGCAGTGATGGAGGGCGCCTGTGTGTGCAACACCGGCTGGAGAAACGAGTCTTCAAAAGCACTGTATAGGTAAAGGGGCGAGACTGTGGAAGAACTTTCTGGCCAAGGGAAGCCTGCCGTGGCCATAGGGAAGCACACTCTACCTCATCAGTGAACCAAAACATTCCAGGGCTGCTTCATGATCTCCTGCTCACCACATAGCAGAAGTCATGAATCCGTTCTGCCTTCAAACTCGGCGATTCTAATTCTCCTCACAGATCCCGTGAACGATGGAGGGTTCTGGATCAATGAAGTCAACTCAGGAAACATGCTGAATAGTAAAGTGTGGTCTCAGACGATGAGAGACAAGTGAAAGGGCGGGCGGGCCCAGCTGGCCCCTGGGTAGGAGCATAAGGTCAGTCTCACCCTTCAGGGCTCTGTGTCCCTAAATGAAACGTAAAGCAGACCAGCTGCAAACACAGAGAACAAACGTACGCACCCTTTTCTAAATCACTAATCTACACCACAAAGAGCACACGGAGAGTTCTCTAATGGCCGACTGGATCAGGTCTGAGGTCAACAGCGGCAAGGAAGACAGCATCCCGAGGCTGATCAAGGGGCTGGTTCCCTTCTGGACACAACTCAGACAGAAACTCAGCGTTCTCTCGGAATCAATGAGAACCCCTTAAACAAGCAAGCCCCAGGCGGGAGCAGGAGAAGGGCAACTGGCGACATGTCAAGGGCAAATAAACCAGAACTCTGTGGCGCACCAGCAATAAATTTGCATTTACATTAAGCATATGACAGAATTAAAACGCACCAAGCTCTAAAACACAGTATTTAAGATACCGTGGCTACAGGACAAAATCCTCTTTATGTCAGACACTGTTGTAGAGAAGTTACATCTGCCAATTAAGTCACCCAGCAGTGATTAAGCTCCCTTCTGAGTGCAAAGGCTGGCGAAGAAGAGAGATAAAAGAGCCACTGAAGAAAAACACCGGTGGCAGAACCAGGAATATTATTAAAGCTAGGTGCTCCGGGGACTCAACCCCTCCACCAAGTTAGAGACCAGAAGCGGGCCAGGCTGCGGGAGGGGCAGGACGGCCCAGTGGCCCACGGCATAGAGCAGTGCCTGGAACAGTCGGTGTTCAACCAGGCCGCACGCACTGCTTGACGCCTGCTGTCTCCTGGCAGAACACGGCTGCTCCGACGCACGGTGCGGAAGCACGACCAGCATCTCGTCACGAGGGCGACCGCGACGGCGCCTTCCACGCCAGCCAGGGGCGGGGCCGTCAGCCGAGTTCAGCACCACGGTCAGCGACCAGACTCCAGACAAGCCAGTGCTGGTGGGTGGGGCCCCACAACTCCAACGGGAAACCAGATGAGACAAGGATATCTCGCAAACCTGGGGAGGGTTAAGAGCATTGCCGGGAAAAAGGAAAAGGGTGGTGTGCAGGTGACCCAGCTTCTGCCAGTAAGGACAGAGAGGGCTCCCAGACAGCCCTGTCTTCCTGGTGTGCCCAGCCAAGATGCCGGAGGCCTCCAAGGCCCATAGCTAGGCTTCCACGGTGCCGGCTTCAGGCGGGTGTGGAGCTGCCTCTCGAGGCCGGGCTGCTTTGTTTAAGGAGGTGAGATAGCCCCCTGCAGTGTCGGCACCTGGGCTGGGTCCCTGACAGTTCCCTGATGTGTCGTGTGGACTGACTGTGGCTCCTGTCACTGGGCGGGCCAGCAGCACAAAACTACAGGTAAAGGCAGTACCTGAAACCTCTGCTCTTCTGAACACAGCTGGCATCCCCTTTCCTGCTGCCAAACTAGCTAGAGTGTGGCCGGGAACAAATGACTCTTCAAACGGCAGGGCCAGGACCCAACGGCTGAGGTTCCGTGAGCAGGAACTCTCGGCGGAGGAGGCACTGTGTGTGTCTGAAACAGGCTGGGCCATGACGAAGTACCTGCTGTGCACTCAAAGCGCCGCCCGGTCCAGCATCGTGGAGGAGGGTCAGGCCTGAGGCGGGCCGCAGGGGCCGGTGTGATGGCACGGCGCCGACACAGCAAGATGGGCTGGCCTGGTCATTCCAGGGGCTTCGGAGCTCTCCGGACAGGTGGAGCCAGCAGAGGCCACAACAGCTCTGGGCTCCTTATGCAGAGCCCAACTGCACCCAGCAGAGCAGC
The DNA here is from genome assembly GCA_004363575.1 of Solenodon paradoxus. Classification (NCBI taxonomy): domain Eukaryota; kingdom Metazoa; phylum Chordata; class Mammalia; order Eulipotyphla; family Solenodontidae; genus Solenodon; species Solenodon paradoxus. The sequence goes on from RJWH01003637.1 coordinate 127,737, forward strand.
AGGGACGCAGCCCGAGACTGGGGACAGAGCCTCCAATTCACCGCACTGAAGGAGCTTGATGGCGCACCAGAGCAGAGAGGACGAAGTTACTGACTTGTCAGAACCCACCAGATGAGCAAACTATCCCCGAGGAAGTGACGGTCTTGGGGGAACACTCACTGTAGCCAGGGGGAGCAGAGGGCCAAGTCCAGGACCTGGCCCAGGGCCACCCCTTCCCCAGGCCCCAGAGGCCGCAGTGAGCTGTGCCTCCCAGGACATCAGTGACCACAGCAACAGGACAGCCCCAAAGGACAGCACAGCAGCAAGCTCCAGGAGCCAGGTGAGTGTGAGCAAGCAGGTCTGGCAGGCGGCTTCCCTCCGCAGCAGGATAGACTCCTGGGTCCAGGCCAGAGGGTCTCCCAGACCAGACTGTGGCGGCCAGAGACTCAGGCAAAGTCTCCCAGCACCCACTTCCTTCTGACCTGCTTTCCTGTCAGCCCCCCTGTACCAACAAGTGCAACAAAATCTGAAAAGGCCGAGGCGAAGTGCACAGGGAGTGGCGGAAGGGAGGCACTCCAAAGAGAAAAGGGCAGACTGAGAGGCTTTGTCCCAACCTCATGCAAACACTGCTCTATTCACGCTTGCCAATGGCGACCCACAGTAACTACGTGTGACTGACACTTGTACCCTGTCCTAGAGACTTCCCATTCATTCCAGCGGCCTCAGGCCAGCACTGCTGGTCGGCAGGAAGCCAATTTCACACTATGAGATAACTGGCGCAGGGCTACGCTCCCAGGGAGGACAAGGCTGTGTCTCCAGGACCCAGAGTGGGGAAGAGCAGTAACAGGCGTGCGCACAGGCACCGAACTCGGGCCATCTCGGAAGACTTCCCAGAGAGAGAAAAGAGAAGAACAAGAGCAAAGGCCCTGAGACGAAAGTTCACAGCCCGTTGGGGAACCGAAACGACTGCTGCAGACGAGACCTGGCAGGAGAGCAGCAGAGGGGAGAAGACGCTGACTGCTGGAGACTTCTGGCAGGAGACGGCCCGGGGTCTGCTGCAGTGCTCCCACCCCCGAGCCCACAGGGAGAGCGGGCGTGGGGTAGAGGCCAGCGAGACTAGGGTGGCCAGTGTTCTGAACTGTTGACACTGCGCAGACGAGATTCACTGTCATTCTCCTACTTTGTGGAAGTTTTCCATAATAAAATGTTTCGAGGCAGGGCAGGCAGGAGCTAAGAAGTGAGCAGGCGCTGGACTGTGAAGCCCCACACCCGGCCAGCGATGGGGCAGGGGAGCAGCACACACAGCCTGCTGGCTCTGCGCTACACACTCGAGGGTGGTCATCATGGAACCTCACACCCACCGTAAGAGCAGGTTGGGGGCATTTTACAGAGAAGGTAACTAGGGCTCGGGAAACAGGAGGCCTCCCGCAGCGAGTGGGGCACAGAGCCCCTCCTCACAGGAAGGAGGGGTCCCCGGTGGGAGTCAGGCAGGTGTGAGGCACGAGACCCCGGAGCCGTAGATGCCAGGGCTGGGATTGGCAGTGTCTGGGCCTGAGGTGTGGCATCGCCCCAAGCACCACTGGGGCCGGTGCTCAGGCAGCAGCAGCCGAGACAGAGAACAGAGGCGTGAGTTCTTAAGAGGTGGAATCAATAGATCTTGGTCAGCAGTTATGAGGCCTGGGAGCCCAGTGGGCCAGGAGCTGCGGGCGGGGGCAGGATTCTGGCTCTGGACTCCGCCGGTCTTGAGAGGCCCATGAGCTGCAGGTGCAGTGGGCACTTTGACACGTGATCTGGGTCCAGGGGGAGTCCCAGGTTGGCAGAGACAGGCGTCCTCAACAATGGGAGAGGGTGTACAAAGGGAGAAGCTGACTCCCCAAAGCACTCTCCCCAGCTCCGCCGGCTCAAGAAGAGCAGACCGGAGGCACGCCAACAGGTTCCCTCTGCATGTGTGACCATGCGCTGCCTGCTCCACCATCAATGTGCAAGTCACCCAAGAGAAGAGGACAGGGACAATGTCCTTCTGAGTAAACTTTCCTGGGTGAGCAGGTTTAGTTACAATCTACCAAGGGCCATGGACAAGCCACACCAACTTCAGCAGTCCAGAAAAGACCGACGCGACAGCCCAAGGAGGAATCAAGGTGAGTCCCCCGGGGACAGGGTGACTCCTGGAGTGGGCATGACACACGTTCAGCAGCCTCTGCGGCCTCCCCAGGCAAGCCCAGAAGAGGGTCTGAAGAGAGCTCCTGCTCTTTCACAGAAAAGAATGAGGGCATCACAAACCTGGGTCCAGGCAAAGGACGGTGACCATCTTCAGAAGCCTATAGCTGGTAACGAGGGCGTGAAGAAGCTGGGGCACTAGGCCAAAGTCACAGGGCACCAGGTGGCCCTGAAGGGGTAGCACGTGAAGTCATCAACAATCACCTGTGGACAGACCTGTGAAAGGTTCTTTTCCACCACAATCCCGAGGACGATGACTGTGTTCTGGGATGCTGGACGGTCTGTCCCTACACAACAGCATCCGCGTCAGTCTGGATAAGAGCCAGAGTCCTCCGGCCCCAGGTCAGGCTTCCTCCTGACAGCCGCAGGCGGGCCTCAGTAACGCCACCGCAGCCTCCCAGTTAGAGCGGAATGGACTCGGGACCACCCAGTCCAACGATCACCCACCCACGGAGAGCCAGACCCAGAGGTGGAAAGTCACTGGCTGAAGGCCACACTGTGTGACCAGGACAGTCCGGGAACAGCCACACAAGATGCCTCACGAATGTCTGCCCACGCGCTCACGAGCCGCCCTGCCTCTGCCAGCCGTGCTGAAGGGACAGAGGACTGGTACCGCATGCTTGCGACGCACCGGGCACATTAAGTCACCAGTCCTCACAGCAGCCCTGCAGGGGAGAAGCTGCTTTGATCCACTGTGACTCATGAGGAGGCTGGGCCCTGCAGAGGTCACTTGCCCCAACTCAGAAAGCTGGGCGAGGGGCCGGGACTCACACCCGGCGGAGCGAGGTCACCAGAGCCCCACCAGCCATGAGCGGTCAGTTACAGAGTGGCGTGATCCACCATCCACTCTGCCTGTCCTCCGTGCACAAGCATCTTCCCACAGAAATGTGCTAGAACCCAGAACAACCACACTGTCCCCCGCGGGGAAGAGGGCTGCAGACCCATCCGCACGCCGAGCGCCCGGAGGAAGGTCTTACAGTGAAAAGACTGCTCCTCCGTTAGACACAACATCTGCCCGTCTCACCTGCTCCTCTGCAGGCCCCCGGGTGCCCCCTGCTTTCTTCCCAGGACCTTCACCCCGCCTGTACAGTCCCTCAGCGCCCACATGCCCCCCTGAGCCTCCAGACAAAGAGGTCAGCACCTTCGCCACCCCCCCACCTCACCCAGTTTTAGGAGAAAAGGCCCCCCTCCCACTAATTCATACTAACGTGTGAAATGTTGACATCTATGCTCACGGTCTAAAGGAACCTCTGATGTGTAGAATTTCAGGAGATGTGAAAGTTAGGCCAGTGCAGGCTGGGACTCGGTCCCTCTTACTCTCAAGAGGGTGACAGCCCCAGAGCACTGACTCTGTGCTGTCCCTCTTGCTCCCGCATCTCTCTGAGGTGGGTACCGTCAGCGCGCCCTGACTAGAGAAGAGCGAACAGAGGCCCGGAGAGGAAGGCCTCACAGCTTTCCAGTAGCAGGGCTGGGGTGTGAACCGCACCAAATTCACACGCGCAGTGCTACCAGGCCTGGGAGTCACACGCTGTGCACGCTTACCAGCACTGAGGCATCTTACAGTTTCCTTGTCCATGGCACAGAGCAGGCACAGAGCCGGGTGGGAACTCAGGCAGCCGAACTCAGAACTTCCACATCAGCCTTGACCTCTCGGGCGATACCTTCCTTTACTTCTTCTAAATCCAACGGGATCCGAAATCTGGTTTTGCTTCATCGTTTATTTCTGTTGCGTTGTTTTTCTTTGTTCTCCTCGAATGCCTCCCGGGGTATCAGGGAAGAGTGCAGGGTTCCAGGCTCGCCGGGGCAGCCTCACTGTGGTCCAACTCACTCTGCTTGCCTGTCCACTTGGAGCCACTGGGTGCTATCAGGTTAGTTAGGTGACAGGTCCCTTTGTTAGTAACAGAGACCACTCAGAACAGTGCTTGATCCTAAGTCACGGTGGTTAGAATGAGGGGGACATTTCCGCGACTTCGTCCTCATGTTCTGAATGAGTCTGTAGACTCTGAACGTCGATCAGAGAGAATAATGAGCTAGTGCTGGGGCTGGCGATACGGAAAACCTGAGGAACAAAATTAAGGCCAGCTCACAAAGTGGGGTAACCGCTGAAAACCCAGTGGGGCCAACCTCTTCTCAAGCAGGTGCACATCCACAGACCCCCTGACATCAGCTGCAGGCCTCAAACCGGCCGGGCTCCATCAACTCCAGACGACGTCTACAAGCCCAGACCCCCCTCAGCACAGCTGGCGACCCTGCTCACTGAGGAGGGCAGGCCCATGACAAAGAGCGTAAGTGAAACCGCCAACCTCAGCCCTCAAAGAGCTTATCATCAGTTCACCACCTGACCTCGCCCTGCCCTTCCAAACCGCCTTCCTACAACCCCGCCCTGGCTTCTATCACAGGTCTCAGGACTTCTCTCCCCACAAGCAGCCCGCCTACTTTCCCAGTAACGGTCAAAAGTGGGAATGTCCTGTCGTACTTCATCAGAAGGCCAAGCCCACAAACCACCAAGGGGCTGCCAATTAAAAATTCAACGGAAAAGGTTCGTGTCTATTCTTCCATTCATTCGGTGAATCTCAACTGAAGGCTTACTGTGGACCTGGGGTCTTGCTAGGTGCTGGGGCCTCACAGCAGGGAACAGGACAGGCCTAGTCCCCTCCTCTGGGGCTTACCAGAGGACAGGGTCCCCAAAGATCAAAGTTCAGGGTTGCTTTTTTTTTTTTTTTTTTTTTTAATAGGAAAGGTACAGCAGGAATGAAGGCAAGCAGGCAGGCAGAGAGGAGGAAGAAGTATTTATTTATTCTATTTAGTTGTTCATCTCAGTTGTTCCCCCCAGGCCCTGCGTTTCGAACCCGAGTTCTTGGGATGCATGTGGACTGCGCACACGGCCTTATCTCTGGGTCACCATGCGTTACAACTTAAAACGCTCCTACCTGTTAGCACCATGAAGCAAACAGCAGAAAGAGGACCTCCGAGGACGGCTTTGAGAGCTGCAAGATCACGGTGGCTGCAAGCCACGGGGCCTCGTAAGAATGGGGGCAGAGCGGAGGGAACGTCTTCAGACCTTCCCTCTCAATGGGACTAGAAAGCTGCTCTTTCTCTAATCCAAGTGGAAAATTACACAAGTGAAATCAAAAGGCAGCCACGGCTTCCTCTGGGCCCATTTCCCCACCCCAGGGGAAGTGATACTTCTGGGGACTTCGCTGCCTCAGATGTGGTCAGAGAAATGTCACTCTGCTTTTCAGGCAAATACACATGCAGCCGTCCACCACAACAAGTGACAACAGCCTGAGTCAGAAACAAAAGACTCGTGCAGGACACTGGAGGCCACTGGGAAGGGGCCTTCAGAGTGAGTTCAGCTGCTTTTGGCAGAGAACACGAGTGATATGAAGCCCACGCCGACTGTCTTCCAGGAAAGACAGTGTTGTGGACACCAATTATTTTCTGCCCTCATCCAGAGAGCCTGTCACCCTTCTACAGAAAATTATCCATAGGTTCATAACAGTTAAAAGCTCAATTCTGTCCCCAATTCAGCATGGGAAAAGTGCTGCTCCCAGCAATTTGACATCATTTCATTAGATTAGATTAATTTTTAAATGTGTTATCCTAACAATTATGCCAACTACCATGTAATTAATATTCTAACTGACTTTACAAAAATCACAAAATCCCCTAAAGAAAATAGTCATTAGGCATGAATGAGACTTGTCTATGGCCAAAAGCACATAAAACAGAAAGTTCATCCCATAATGGGCGGTATCAAAGCCTCGACCACAGTTCCTTCAATTCTTCGCCAGCAGTGCATAAAGCTTACATTGGCAAGTTACCCCAAATTTCACTTAACATATTAATGTACTTGCTGGTTTAAACTCTTTGAGGGTAAAATGATAAATGAGGAAAGCTTTAGCAATTAAAAGGCTCTTTTCATTTCTCAGAGCGACAAAATAAATACATGTAATTGCTTGCCTCTTCCATAATACCAGCTGGAGATTAGATTACTGGCTTATTTCTGGGGGCGACTTCTGGAATCCATCAAAGAAATGTACACAAGGCATCCTGACTCTAGTTTTCCTCTTTTCTTGCATGGCTTTACGCATTTTTACGCTCCACCTCGAATCCATCCTGGACTAAAGGTGAGGTGAAATAAGTAACAGAGGCCATTAACACAACAGAAATGATCTGCTTTTCTCTGCAGCTCACCTTTGAGCCCCAGAACAGAGCTGCGAGCCGAAACAGATACACAGCCTCAGCAAAGAGCACAGTGAGGGGCAGGATGCCCACCCTGCCAAGAGCAAGGGTTCGAGGACACAGGCACCCTGAATCTGTCATCTCCGTCCTTGAATTATCCGTTAAGAATTAGCGAAATGCATACAAGTTCATGAATAAGATATAACAGATAAACTGCTTCCAGGAGGTAGGTTTAAAGGGAAAAATGGTTTTTGTAGTCAACACTTTTAGTCAAAATGGACTAAAGGCATCAGGTTTTAGAACACGGACTAAGTCAGGAAACGAAAACACTAGTGTGGCCGGGAAGCCGTGCGGCGGTCAGTTCACTGCCCTCGGTTTACTCAGCTCTGAAATGGGAATGAACTGTTTCTTCAGTCGTTCCCTTCACTCTGCCAAGCAAGGCAGCCCCTCTCTGCGGGGCACCGAGGAGCCGGTGAAAAAGATACTTTGAGGAGCCCCCAGGCCGGAATCGCCCAAACTCCAACATCTCTCACGCTGCTCTCAGGGGTTTACAGCCCGAGACGAATCTCTACATTCTTAACCCGCAGCCTCTCCAGCACAAGCTCTCTGTACAGAGAACTGCTCCTCCGTACCACTCTTTTCCACCTTAGAGCTGAGGGTGGGGTCAGGGCAGGGTCCCATGGGAACAGCTGGACAACGAAGCGGCCTTCACCTAGAAGCTGTCCTCCCTTCAACCTAAAGCCGGCACTTCCAGTGGCGCCCTCGTCACTCGGGGTTTTGAGCTCTGCCTACATCTTGCCGCCAAGGAGAGTCTGTCACTCTAACCCAGTCCAACCTCGGCTTTACCCGTGGGATACAGCCACGGGTTTCTGGGTCCAGTGAAGCAGATTCTACCAGGAGTGCAGCCAAAAGAAGTCACATCATGCCCCTACTGGTCAGACCCCACCCAATTAACCAGCAAACTCAAGTCACGGTGACCGAGATGCTGCTAGAGGACAGCCTGAGAGGACAGTGCTGTGTACAGAGGGCTGGGACGGTCCCAGGTCCAGCCCCAGCAACTGTAACAGAACATCTATACTTTTGTGTCTGCCCGGCGCCCCCTGCTTTTAGGAATGCCATCTCCCATCCGATGGAACACCCTCCTCTGGGGAACTGCCTCTCTCCGACGCCAAGCCCTGTGCTCAGCGGATGCGGGTCCCCGAGATTCCCACCTCCTAGACACAGCGGACTGGGCAGGTAGGTAGGTGCCGCCCGCCAGGGGAGACAGCATCCTTTTTTCAGGGTCTGGTAGAAGAACCATGCAAAACACCTACAGGCTGGCTTTCCCGCCACTTAATACAGGAAAGCTGGCCCAGGGAGGAAAAGAGTGACAGACACCCAGAGCACCTGGGCGCCCTGATCCTCAAGATCAGATTGGGTTTGTCAACAGCATCCCAGAGTTTAGAGGGCAGACCGGATGGGGTCAATGTATGAATCTGAGGTTCCAGTTCTTTCTTTAACACCTCAGGGTCAATCACCCCTCCCTGAACCAGACGCAGCTTCCAGGATTCTAGTTCAAACCGAAAAACACTAAATATACCCACAGAGAGACCCAAAGACAACATTTTGCACGCTGGAAAAAGTGTCACCCAGGACCTGAGGGGTAAAGAGGATCACAAAGGGGAAAAGACGGCTAACTGGAGAGGCAAAGCCATTCGCCACCAATCACTCTCAGAACCAGCGTCTCCAGGGAGAAGGCTTCCAGAATCGTGCAAACACATCTTCTTCCTTATCACAGGGAAGGAAAACACACAACCCCCAGCACCCAAGCAAAAGGCATCTGTCAGGAAACAAACGGTTTCTAGGCTACGAGCCTCACTGCTCCTGTCACTCTAGACTGAGCTCTGGTTTCCCTCGGACACATGTTCTAGGTCCGTGTCCCGGGCCCCCTGGAGGAAAGCATCAGCAGCAAGCCTGCGGTGCATGCGGACACCTATCTCCCTCAGACAAAGAGGAGTCGGAGAGCCAGCTAATGGCAGTGCGGGCTCCCACACGCTGAAGACAAACAAGCCACATAGAAAATGTGAGCGGTGAGCATTCCGACCGGCGACCACCGGTGCTTAGCCTGCTCGGGGTCCCGGCTCCTCCGAGACACCGATGGACACGAGGACGTCCCCCCCGGAAAAAACGCGCACATCACACCACTCTGCACCCAAGCTCTGGGCCTCATGAAGCCGCTCCCTGCGGCCATAATCCAGGCTACAAACACCTGACCTCGAACTTTTTTTAAAAACTGCACTATCTGAGCCTCGAGGCTCCTCCTCAAAGACGTCAGGGGAGCACAAAATGACTCACAAGGAAATTCTTAAACTTCCAACTCTCTAACCCCGTCCTGAATCAAAAACAAAAAAAGAAATGAAAACTAACCCTCGCCTCCTGCATCTGTGAAAGGTAAGACACCTGAGCTTTCCCTTTATTGGCTTCGTTTCTGCCATGTCTCCCTTACCTTGTTGGACCATTTGTACGCCTGAAGGAGCTGACTGTAGAGGGGAGTTTTGTCCTGCACCGGGTCCAAGCTGAGCAGCCCGCTGTTGTGGAGAGGATGGTTCTCAGACGGCTTGCCCACCAAATTACTCAGACGTTCCAGCTCACTGCAAAGGAAACAGATAAATCCATCAACCAGAACGCATGAAACGCCACTGTTTAGCCAATCACATTGGACAAAGGCCACTCTCATACTGCCCCTCCTCAGAAGAGCCTTAAGATTCAAAATCGTTTGAAAGATTCGAAAGATTTGGGGCAATGAGGAAAAGTCCTAACTGGGAGCTTATCTTAATTTAAAGCCAAGCTCTCCAGTGACATTCCAACGATAGTCATGAACGCTAGACTCGACAAGGCTCCTAAGATCAGCACCTAACAACTTGAACTGTTCTCGGCAGTGGGCGAAGAGATTTTCTGGAATTGTGAAAGGTGGTATAAGGCCGCTTCGCACGATGAGTTCGGAGACACACGTGCAGACCACTATATTTGGCAGAGCGGCAAGGACCTGAATAAACACTGGTTATTTATCATTCACACAGGAATACATAGTACGTGATGCTTCGCAGATGGTAAAACAACAAAACAAAGTGATAAAATAAGCAAATGGAGCAGGGAGACACCAATGAGGGGGTGTGTCAAACACACACTTTCAGCTTAGCAGGGAAACTAGAGAAGCTTGGGAAAATGAGCCAACAGCAAAAGCACGTTCCAGGCACACATTTGGAGAGGCCAGGCCCAAATCATCGATGGCATCGTATCCTCGGCCACTTTCTTGGCACCACTACACAAAGATTTAAGAAGGCAAAGGGGGAATGTAAATAAAACACTCTTAAACTTTCTCAGGGGTGCGGAGTACATCTTGAACATCACAATGGGCAGCAAATCAGAGAGGAAAGAAGCAACATGTTCCCTCACGCAGAGAAAAGAATTAACTCGCACTGTGCTAGAGAACAGTAAAGGGATGGGGGAGTTGAGGAGGAGTGTGTGATTTCCTGGCCTCCACACCCCCCAAAATAGAATGGCAACTGGGGGGAAGGGGGCACATGCCCCATCATTCGGTCACCACCTCCTCCTCCATTCTGCCTCCTCCTTCAGCGTAGGTGCTAAGGAAAACCAAGTAGAGAGAGGGAAAAGAATCCAATGACTCACGAACTCATCAGTGAGGAAGTCGCCAAATGCATTTCCTGAGAGGGTCAGTTCTCAGAGGTCAAAGGCAGAAGTTTGGAAATCCTCATGTCCCCAAGAAGGAATGACTTCCTTCAGGAAGAGGGAGCAAGTAAAGGCCACAACCAATAAAAGAGTGCCTGCTATGTACCTGGCATTTTACAAACGTCCTCTGACTGAATTCTTACACTTATAAAGAGGGTGACCGGTAAGAAAGAGAAAAGTTACAACCCTCAGCTAAAAGGCTGCAAATCAATCATTCCCGGGGCACAGGAGGGTCGAGCCTGGGATCCAGGTGCAGGAAGAGGGAACTGAACAGGTGCAGCGAGAGTGAGTTCGGGTCAGGAGGTGCTGGAGGCGGCAGGGCGGAGAGGAGGAGACACGCAGGCCAGTTTCGTGTCTGCAGGTGGAATAAGGGACACGGGTGAGGTCCAGGGGAGGCGGGGAGACGCGGCAAACGCGACCCGTGCACTTGGGGGCGGCACTGCTGGTGCCGCGGGACAGGACACGGCACCGAGGGTCTACAGGTGAGAAACCTGCCGCGCTCGGTCACAGCGGACGCCCACGGGCGGCGCACGTCTCCGGCGGAGGGTGGGAGGGTCGGACGGCCACGGACGGCCACGGACGGTCCCGGGCGGCGGCCAAGGGAGACGGACGCCGGGTGGCAGGTGCGGGCCCGGGGGGCGGGCGGAGGCCTGCAGGAGGGCGCGCAAGGAACGGGAAAGAGCGCGGCCCCCGCCGGTCAGGGGGGCCCGGCGGCCCCGCGCCTTCGGCCGGTACGGTACCTACTTGAGGTCCCGGTTGACCGAATGCAGGTTGTCCTGGAAGTGCGCGATGAAGGCCTTCTCGCGGCCCTCCAGCGTCTCCTTGTTGCGCATGCCGTCCTTCAGGCAGTCGAACACCCTGCTCACGCTGGAGCGCAGCGCCTGGATGGCGCTGATGGCCTGGGCGAAGGCCTCCAGGTTCACGCCGACGCTCAGCACGTCCGCCATGTTGCCGCCGCACCGCGGCTCGCCGGCCGGCGCGCGCTGATGACGCGCGGCCGAAGCCTCTGGGAAATGTAGTTCTCCGGGGCGGGGCTGCCCGAGAGGGCTTTCCCCTTCCCCAGAGGCAGCCGTGGACACACGGGAAGGTGGGCCTCGCCGCGGGCGGGGGAAGCCAGGCTGCACTTTCCGTCTTTTTAACCAAACTGGCACTCTAGGGAGCCATGTGGAAAAGAATTGTTCAGGGCAATAAATTGTCCATGGAGTAAAGAATGTTAGTGATTAAAACCCACAGAATAAAATGAGTCCCTGTTCTTCAATAAATGGGGGAGAAGGGAAACTTTTTCCCTATGGTAGAATGCCGACTAATAAGTGTAGAAGGAAGGATGAAAAAAAAAAAAAAAAAAAGATCATTTGGCGTCCATTAAAATCATAATTGATTCAGATAGGAATCCAGGGATGCTAAGGTGGGGGGGGGGGGGCGGTGCTGAAAGTCTGCGGAGTGACAGGATATTTACATAGTTTCAAAGTATCGGCCCACGAGAAACCTAACAAAGGAAAAATGGAAATTGTTCCTGCAATTTCATTTCTGGATGTAAAAAGAGAAAGAAAAGACTGGATGTTGGTAGCGGCGTTACTCACCAGAGACAAAAAACAGAAGTGTCCCTGTGTCCATAGTCAGAAGAGTGCATAAACCGCAGGTGTTTGTTTGCACCTACGATGGAATCTTTCCGTCTTAAAAAGGAAGGAAATTCTGACACAGGCTACAACATGGATGAACGTTGAAGACATTATGCTGAGTGAAATAAGCCAAGACTTCCAAGGACAAATTCTGTGTGATCCCCTTAGATGAAGTAACTAGAGAGGTCAAACTGGTAAAGTCAGAAAGGAGAACTGGCCCAGGGAGAGAATAAGTTCGTTTTTCATGGACTCCCAGCTCCAGCTGGAGAAGATGAGAAAGTTCTGTTGGTGATGATGTGACAATGTGAATGCGCTTCATGAGAACTGGACACTTAAAGTCGCTAGAGTGATCTGCGTTATATTGTGTCTCTAGTGCCAGCAATTTGCATTGAGTAATGTAAAGAGGGAGGCTAATAGTGACTTCACCGTGGAGAAATCTGGCAGATACCCCTCTAACCAAGAGAGCCAGGTCAGCATCGCCATTGTAGTACAAAACCAGCTTCTAGACAATGCACCGAGAAGCAACATGACCTGTGTGACATTCCTACCAAACCCTGAATCTGATCAGGACATCAGACTCAAGCTTTGGACAAAATACCTGACCTTTATTTTGCTACAAAGCATTGCATATCATGAACGACAAGGATGGGGGAATGGTTCCAGAATGAAAGGGACTAAAGACACCGAGTGCAACTGGTGACCTGGAATTTTCTTTGCTGATGATTGACACAGTTGGTGAAATCAGAATAAAGTCTAGAGATTAATCCTTTCACGACTTGGATCATTGCATTGTGGTTGGGGAGGAGGAGCTCTTTGTTTGGGAGACACATACCCTGAAGAGATAAAAGAGCATCATTATAACTGCATGAAAAAAGAAGACAATATGGATATGTTATTTAGAGAGAGAAGGATGAAGCGAGTGTGGTACATATTAACAGCTGTGGAATCTGGGTGATGGATATACAGCAATTATTTGTATTTTTTGCAACTGTAGATCTGAAATTATGTCAGAATAATTTGTTTCATAAGTGCTGATGGATAAGGGGCAGGGAAGAGTATAAACAAACTAGGTAATACGAAAACCCTTTAGCTCTTCCAGGCAATGCCAGCCAGGATTTTTACATTCTATATATATTTCCCCTCAAACCCACTTCTTCAAGAATTCCCCAACTCTTCTCCAACCTGACCCCACTGTCCCTAACAGCGCCTCAACTCAAATCCTCTAGTTCTGGATAGTAAAGAAGAACTCTGCTCAAAAACTGGCATGTGATGCTGCTTCCCACCAGGCAATCAGATCAGCTCTTAAACACTATTTACATTAATGGCCAGCCCCGTGAGAAAGAAAGGTGTTTTGTTGTCTTGGGTTTATATACCTGCCATCACCAGCTTTGTAGCACTGCCATTAGAGCTTTTTTAAGGAAAGGTGCAGGCAGGCAGAGACAGGAAGAAGCACCCTGATTTATTTAGTTATTCATCTTGGTTGCTCCCCCACGCCCAGGTCTTGAACTGGGGACCTTGGGATTGTGCCAAATCTCTGTTCCACCAGGGTGCGCCCATGAGAGGTTTTCTAAAAGGCAGGAGCTAGAGAGCATAGGGAGCTTCTAGCTATTTAGACAAGGTCTTGTGGGTACCTGAGCCTCAGTATCCTCATCTGTAAAATAGGATGAATTAATATCTCGTGTCCATCTTTATAAAATGACTGTGAGGTTTAATAATACCTTGCAGACAAAACTTTTGAAATTATTCTTGATAAGGACTCAGAAGATCGCAGCTCTGAGGAAAATGTGCTAAGACAGTCCCCAGTGAGTCTGTGACATGGGCTGCTAATCCCACTAGGAACTCCGTACAGAATCAGCAATGGATCTGCCTTATTCACACTGTCTTTGTGACAAGACCCTGTTGCTGAGAGCTCATCCCTGTGTCCTGTACGTCACCACTTGGGGTGACCCTTTGATCTCCTTTGGAGTGTAGGGTTTGGGGTCTTTTCATAAGATTGTTTTATTTTTACTTACCTTTATTATTTCTTTTGTTTATATTACTGTATGACTTTCAGGATGTTAAACTCACAGCACAGCCTATGTGCACATCACACCGCACCACCACCGGAGGGTCTTAGGCTCACTGCCTTGTGAGATTTTTGTAGAAGATACTTTTTTTTACTGTAAGGAAGTAAGGGAAAATGTCCATGGTGGTTGGCTTGCTTTGGTTTTGGCTTTGGTTTTCTTGCCCTTTCTTGGGGGAAATTAGAGAATGTGTTTACTCGTTTGTGGGGGGGAGTCTGTGGAGGGTTAGAGAATGGAACCCCTACTTACACTCTGTCCCCCACAGCCACAAACAGTGTTTCTGCTGACCCCCATGTATACTTATAAGGGTGATGTTCTGCATACAATCTCAGGGAGTCCATC